>OX451739.1:1545219597-1545422341 GCA_948472305.1 Vicia faba
TCACTCCTCGCACTTTTCAATTTCTTTTCTTTAATTACTTTATTTTATTTTTCTGTCAAATCGGGTCCGGTTTAATTTTGGCGATGTGGACCCGCGCCATTTGTAATAGTCTTAGATTTACTTTTCCCGCAACTTTTAATTGTTAACAAAAGCATGAAAGAATGTATGGACTTAAAATAAAATCAAGCGTAGAACACCAATGAACATGACAAGACAAATATCAATGAAAACGATACACGGATCGCACACACCACCCCTAGGGTACGCCTCACTGTTGCCTTGCCTTTCGAAAGGTGATCGTCGAGTAGAGGGTGTCTTAGTAAGTCCTCATGATCCGGGAACCTGGCATGAGGGTAGCTTCTAAGGTGTCTTCCCATTGCTCTGGTGATCACCATGTCCCTACAAACTCGAATTGACCCGAATACCTCCAACGGTGGTGCTACTTACCTCTCAATGGTGGGATGGCGCTACTTTAAAGGACATTTACACAGACGAATTCCTTAGGGTAGGTAGGTTCTCGTAGATACTTGCTCTAATCTCAAAACAAACAAAAATCTTTTCACACCGACACTTTTCAAAAGCTTTCGAAGCAATTTTTCAAACACTCTGACACAAGAGTCGATCTGAAACTTTCAAAGAAAACTTTTTTAAACCCACATTGAAAAGCAAGCAAACCAATTTTGAAAACACAATGAGCAAGTATCTAAGAGCCCATGGATAACCATGGATAGAAAGGGTGCTAACACCTTCCCTTTCTATAACTTACCTCCCGAACCGAGAGCAATCTCTATAAGGAATTTTTCTGTGCTTTTGTCCTTTCCATTTGGAGAAAATAAAAGACGGTGGCGACTCTTGCTTCCGCGACATTTCGCGAACCAGCGTTAAACAGTCAGTTCCAGTTCCACCGATCACAGAACTGGCGACTCTGCTGGGGAATACTTAAAGTGAGGTGTACCTTAGGACTAAGATCACTGTGTTTTCAATTGCTTTATTTGCTTGCTTTAAATTGTGGGACTGTCTTGGGAGTTCTATAGATCCTAACCCGGATCTGGGGATACCTTCTTAGAAAGTAGCAACAAGGCTGTGAGGGAACTGTGCGGGGTATACCGACATGGTTGAAACAGTCTGCTACGTTGATGTGGCACTTTGGTGTGTACCGGTAACCCTTGAGTTCAGTCAAGGAGAGTACGGGGCCTCCATGTGGTGTCATGAAGCATCAACAGACCTTAGGAACCTTAATTGAACCATCTTGGCCTCTTTAGGGTAGTGAGATAACTGACTTTGGTGCAGTCCGAGGTTGGTTGATACTCGATACTACACTCAATTGAGGGTTGCTTTCCTGGAATATTTCGGTCGCCAGTTCAGTGGCTAAATCGAAATGATGAACAATGAAAGCAATCCCGTGATATTGGGAACCTTAGAACCCGGTTACTTTGATTAGGACAGGTTGAACTCACCAACTTCAAGAGGGTACTACCCAGACCCCATGCTGGCCTTAAACCTTAAGGGCTTGTCTTGTGTGCCTTGTGTGCCTTACATGTACATATCTGTGGTGTGTTTAATCATAGCATCATGACATCATCCAGCATCATATGCATTAACTAACCATTTCAGGGGTTTGAATTTTCATCTTTGTTCTTGTTTTGTAGGACATGGAAACTGTTCGTAGAAAGACAATTCAAATCAGTCTTGTAAGGGTACCTCCTCCGCTTAAGGAGCTTATATCCAGGATTCCCGAGAACTCTTCATTCAGTGAAAGGCATGGAAGCCTCATCAGCTTGGTCAACACCAACATTGAGGAAGATATGATAAAGGTCCTGTTCCAGTTCTTTGACCCTCTGCATCACTGTCTTGGAGGAGTTCTCCCGGCTCCTGAAGATCCCTATCCTTGATCAGTTACCCTTCAACGGTACAGAAAAGGAACCTAAGCTTAAAGAGATTGCTAAAGCCTTGCACCTACAGTCATCTGACCTCAAGGGACATTGGGAAGTCAGAAGTGGTATTAAAGGGTTCTTAGCCAGGTTTCTGTTTGAAAAGGCCTATGAATGTTGGAACTCCCTTGACTTGCAAGCTTTTGAAGAGGTTGTGGCCCTCCTTGTTTATGGTTTGGTGTTGTTCCCTAACCCAGATCAGCTCATTGATATCAGTGCTGTCCAGATCTTTATGTCCAGGAATCCTATACCTACGTTGTTAGGGGACATCCTTCACTCATGTTACACTCGAACCATGAGAAAAAGAGGTGTCCTTATGTGTTGCACTCCTCTCCTGGGAAGGTGGTTTATTTCGCACCTTCCACAATCAGTCCTGAAGAATGAGCGGGGTTTGAGATGGTCACAACGGTTGATGACTCTTACACATGCAGATATACATTGGTGCCCTAGGTCCAGAGAAGATGTCACTATCATTGATCGTTGTGGGGAGTACCCTAATGTTCCTTTACTTGGAATCAGAGGAGGTATTACTTATAGCCCATGCCTGGCTTGGAGACAGTTTGGTTATGCTCGGAGGGATGGTCCTCATGACATGTTAATTCCTGACATAGTTTTTTGACTTCGACAACGATACTCAAGGACTTCGCCAGAGATTTATCAGAGCCTGGAGGATGCCTAGTAGGATAGACAGCAAGACACTGGGGCACAGGAACTCCATCCCTTTGGAGCCTTACCTCAAGTGGGTACGAGCCCGCTCTCAGAAGTTAGTAATGCCTTATCCTCACATGCTTCCAGTAATCAAAGAGCCTGCCTTGGAAGGAGAAGTGTCCTACGTTATTCAGCACCCTGATATGCCCACATCCTGGGAAGAGATGCAGAAGAGCTGGATCCAGCTTAAGGAAGAGCGGAATTCTCTTGAGACTAGTCTGCGTGCCAGTGAAAAGAAGGTCTTGGAGCTCACCCGCCTGTTGCATGAGGAGAGGAACCTCAACACTTACATAGCTCCTAAGAGGATGCGCAGCATATTTTGGGATTGATTTGATTTTTTGTACTTTTTGCCCATGAGGCTTTGATGTATTAAACAATGATTTTCTTAATAATAACGTGTGTTCCTTTTGGTCTACAACAAATTTGAATTTTCGAACTCTTGAATGCATTGCATAAACACATATCATTCATCATGTGCATCACAGGTACTCTTCTTTTTAGGTTGTTTACTGTTCTTCGCTGTTTATTTCAGCATCATGAACCCTGAATCATCAACCGAGGCATCTATCAAGGCTCTTCAGGCGCAAAACGCCCAATTTCAGGAGCTGATCAAGGGCTTGGCTCAGGGTCAACAAGAGTTGAAGACCATGCTTCTGAAGAAGACTAAGAAGAAGAGGAGGACTGTGCTATTTAACACTGGGCGCAGACTCGGGAACACCTTACAGATTGAGGCTGAAAGGACTACTCCATCCGTGGGGGAAGGTAGTCACCAAGAAAGGGAGGTCCCTACTCCTGTGGGCTCTGATACTGAAATAGACTTCAACGACGAACAGTACCCTCCTGCTGAAGACCGGTACAAGCAGCTGGAGGACAGATTAAAGGCTATGGAAGTTCAGCACGTGCCTGGACTGGATTTCGGAGACTCGGGGTTATCTACTGGGGTGGTGATTCCACACAAGTTCAAGGCACCTGCCTTTGTGAAGTATGACGGGGCTTCCTGTCCCAAGATGCACCTCCGTTATTATGTAAGGAAGATCCAGCCTTACACAGCAGACAAGAACCTTTGGATCCACTTCTTCCAGGAGAGTCTTTCAGGGACTCACCTCGAATGGTTCTATCAGCTGGATGGAATCAGCATTCGTAACTGGGAGGATCTGGCCACTGCTTTTTACAAGCAGTATCAATATAATTCCGACCTCGCTCCTACGCGTACCCAGCTCCAGGGCATGTCGCTAGGGTCGGGTGAAGGTTTTAAGGAGTACGCCCAGAAATGGAGAGACCTGGCTGGCAGGGTGCAGCCACCATTGACGGACCGAGAGCTGGTAGATATGTTTTTAGGGACCCTATCTGGTCCATTTTTCAATCATCTCATTGGTAATTCCTCTGCTGGGTTTACTGATCTGATCCTGACTGGTGAAAGGATCGAGGCCGGTATAAAATCGGGGAAGATACAGAAGGTTTCCTCCTCCAGTGCTGAAAAGAAACCCTTCAAAAAGGAGGCTAGTGCTGTATATGGCTCCCGGAGACCAGAGCGACCTGAACACCGCCAATCTGTCAGTGCGGTAATGATTGCCAAACCTGCTGCCGCTCCTCGGCCAACTAATCCTCAAAAGTTTGAAAGACCCCGCAGAGAGTTTACCCGGTTAAGCATGACCTTATCACAGATCCTGCCACAGTTGCTATCCACCAATTTAGTGACTGTCAGGGAGGCTCCAAAGTTTCCCAATACTGCATCCCCCAAGTTTAATCCAAATGCTCGCTGTGCTTACCACTCTGATAGCCCGGGGCATAGCACAGATGACTGTTGGGCCCTAAAGAATAAGGTTCAAGACCTCATTGATGCAAAGGAAATACAGTTTGAGGCGCCCGAGAGGCCGAATGTTGTAACCGCTCCCATGCCCCAGCATGGAGTGAATGCTGTTGAGGAGGATTCGTATGTAGCTTCGGTGGATGATGTTGCTACTCCACTGCTGACGGTCAAGAGGAACCTGTTGCTAGCCGGTTTATTTCCGGGATGTAGCGAAGGTTGCCCTCTATGTGTTGCTTCCCCTGCTGGTTGTTCTCTGCTGAAGTCAGGCGTCCAAAACCTGATAGATAGTAGAGAGATTTTGTTCAGAAAGACTATTGTTCCTGCTGCTCCTGTTGAAGAAGTGTCGATCGTTACCATCTTCAACAACCCTTCCAAGGCTCCTTCAAAGAAGCCTGTCCAAATTTTGCCGGTTCACAAGATTGCTCCCATCACCATTACTGTTCCGGGGCCTATCCCCTACAAATCTGATAAGGCTGTCCCATGGCACTATGGGGCGGATGTTTATGTTCTGGGTGTGAAACAAGAGTTCAACATTGATGCTGGTGTCTCCAACATCACTGGGCCTGCTAAGGTCACTCGTAGTGGAAGACTGTTCTCGCCAGACATTGCTCCTCCGGTAATTCATAGGCCTTTGGTCTTCACACCTGCCAGGGTGCCTGTTTCTCCCCCTGACCAAGTATCCACCCCTGCTACCGAGTCATCTGATACTCGGGGCAAGGGGATTGCTGCTGATGTGCCTGCCAGGACGGAGGCACCAAAGACCATTGTTGAGGCTTCCAGGCAGGAAATGGAAGAAATCCTCAAGATAATAAAGAAAAGTGATTTCAACGTTGTAGAACAGTTGGGGCACACCCCCTCTAAAATCTCCATGTTGTCACTGCTGCTGTGTTCAGAGGCCCACGCCAAGGCTCTGATTGCTTTCTTAAAGACAGCCCACGTACCCCAAGAGACGTCTGCTGACCAGTTCACCGACTGTGTGGCCAACCTAACCGCTGATAATGGCATGGGTTTCTCTGATGCCGATCTGACAGCAAAGGGGAAGAACCATAATGACGCCCTGCATGTCTCCATTGAATGCAGGGGCACTACTCTTGCTCATGTGCTGGTTGACACAGGTTCTTCATTAAACGTGCTGCCCAAGAAGGCTCTGGATAGGCTGGATTGTGAGGGTCTAGAGCTCAAACCAAGTAACATTGTTGTCCGGGCCTTTGACGGGTCCAAGAGAATGGTACATGGTGAGGTGGACATCCCAATCAGGGTTGGGTCACAGGTATTTGATTCAAAATTCTATGTGATGGACATCCATCCGTCCTATTCTTGTTTGCTGGGTCGCCCGTGGATCCACAAGGCTGGAGCTGTGACCTCCACGTTGCATCAGAAGCTCAAGTACCCGGTCAGGGGGAAGATCGTAACGGTGCAAGGGGAAGAAGAGTACATGGTCAGCCACCTCAACTCCTTCAGATACGTAGAAATGGATGGGGAGTTCATTGAAACCCCCTTTCAACATTTTGAGGAAGTGCCACAAACTTTGGCAGCAGCAGAAGCAGTGGATGAAGAGGTTTCTCCTTTGAAGATGGCCTCCTTAAAGGACGCCCGGGCCGTGATCGAAAGAGGTGAATGTGCAAACTGGGGCAAGCTCCCTGATCTTACTCCTAAGACTAACAAGTTTGGGCTGGGTTTCACCACATAAGCTCAGAAAGCAGTGCGCAAGGCGAGAATTGGAAGACCTCCTGTGCTCATCACCCACTCAGAAGTGAATGCTATTGGAGAGGAAGACGAAGTGGAAGAGTCAGAGTTCGATAGCTGGATCTACCCGACGACTGACGGTGGATTGACCAATTGGACTGCTAAAGACTTTACACCCATAACCTTTGTTCCCCAGTAATGAACTTCTTTGTTTTGGATTTGTAATAAACAATAATTTGAAACTATATGGCCCGGTGTCTTACCCGGGGCACCGTGGTTTTTGTTTATGAGGGCTTTTTGTTTGTCACTGTCATATATCATAAATAAAAGCATTGGACGTTTTTCACATTTCAAATTTTGCGCTCCTTTTCTTTCCTTTCTTTACATATTGCAAAACAGTTGTATTTACACACACACTCACTCATACAGGTTTCAATCCACTCTGGATCTCACTGGTAACGACTCTGCTATTGCCAGTTATGACTTCGAAAATCCGATCAACTTAGCCGAAGACGAAGGTGAAGATGATTGCGAAGTGCCTGGTGAACTTGCAAGACTGTTACAACAGGAAGAGAGGGCAATTCAACCCCATGAAGAGCCAGTGGAAATAATAAACTTGGGTACTGAAGAAGACAAGAAAGGGGTAAAGATTGGTGCCAACCTAGAGCTCAGCGTGAAGCAACGGTTGACTCAGATGCTGCATGACTATATGGAGATCTTTGCCTGGTCCTACGAAGATATGCCCGGATTAGATACCGACATTGTGGTCCATCACTTACCAACTAAAGAAGATTGCCCTCCGGTTAAGCAAAAGGTCCGCCGTATGCGTCCAGAGATGTCTGAGAAGATTAAAGCCGAGGTTATGAAGCAGTTTGATGCCGGGTTTCTTGCAGTGACTTCTTACCCTCAGTGGGTTGCTAATGTGGTGCCGGTACCTAAGAAGGACGGCAAGGTCAGAATGTGTGTCGATTACAGGGATCTAAACAGGGCCAGCCCCAAGGATGACTTCCCTTTACCTCACATTGATGTCCTTGTTGATAATACAGCTCAGCATAAAGTGTTCTCTTTTATGGATGGTTTTTCAGGCTACAATCAGATCAAGATGGCTCCTGAAGACATGGAAAAGACTACATTTGTTACTCAGTGGGGCACCTTCTGCTACAAAGTCATGCCTTTTGGACTAAAGAATGCTGGGGCAACCTACCAACGTGCCATGGTTGCTTTATTTCATGACATGATCCATCATGAGATAGAAGTGTATGTTGACGACATGATCGCTAGGTCCCAGACTGAGGAAGAACACCTTGATCATCTGCAGAAACTGTTTGACCGTTTGAAACTGTACAAGCTGAGGTTGAACCCGAACAAGTGCACCTTCGGGGTAAGATCTGGAAAGTTGCTAGGCTTCGTGGTAAGTGACAAGGGAATTCAAGTGGACCCTGCTAAGGTCAAAGCCATTCAAGAGATGCCAGTTCCTAAGACAGAGAAGGAGGTCAGAGGCTTTCTAGGACGTCTGAATTACATTGCTCGGTTCATCTCACGCCTAACTGCTACCTGTGAACCAATCTTCAAGCTGCTGAAGAAAGATCAGGTAGTACGTTGGAATGATGAATGTCAGGCTGCTTTTGACAGAATCAAAGAATATCTCCAAGAACAACCCATCCTTATGCCACCAGTTGAAGGGAGACCTTTGATACTTTACCTGACAGTGCTTGATAATTCAATGGGGTGTGTGCTGGGGCAGCATGACGAATCTGGCCGAAAAGAGCATGCCATTTATTACCTTAGCAAAAAGTTTACCGACTGTGAGACCCGATACTCACTGCTTGAGAAAACTTGCTGCGCTTTGGTATGGGCTGCTCGCCGGCTGAGACAGTATATGCTGACTCACACTACCTTGTTGATCTCAAAAATGGATCCTATAAAGTACATATTCGAAAAGCCTGCTCTGTCTGGGAGAATTGCAAGATGGCAGATGATCTTGACGGAATACGACATTCAGTACACGACCCAAAAAGCCATCAAGGGAAGTGTATTGGCAGACCACTTAGCACATCAAGCTGTAGATGACTACCAATCAATGAACTTCGAGTTTCCGGATGAAAGCATTATGATAGTAACTGACTGTGAAGTACCTGGACCGGATGAAGGACCTGAACCAGGATCCCGATGGTCTATGCATTTTGACGGAGCATCCAACACTTTGGGAAATGGTATTGGCGCCATCATCATATCTCCACAAGGTACTCATACTCCACTCACCGCCCGGCTGTGTTTCAACTGTACCAACAACATGGCGGAGTATGAGGCGTGTATCATGGGTCTTCAAGCTGCGATCGACCTGAGGATCAAATTTCTGAGTGTCTTCGGAGATTCCGCTCTTGTGATCAATCAGATCAAAGGAGAGTGGGATACGAAACATCCAAACTTGATTCCTTACAGAGAATGTGTGTTGACCCTGATCCCCCACTTCACAGAGATAACATTTGAGCACTTTCTAAGAGAAGAGAATCAGTTGGCGGACGCGTTAGCTACAATGTCTTCAATGTTCAAGGTCAAATGGGATAATGAGGCTCCCCGGATCATCATCTGGAAACTGGACGAGCCGGCATACTGTTGTGATCTCGAAACTGAATTGGTGACTGAGAAGCCTTGGTACCACGAAGTGAAGAGATATCTGGAAACTCAGGAATACCCTGAAGGCGCATCTATCAACGATAAGAAATTCCTGAGAAGATTCGCAGCCAAATTCTTCCTTAGCAACAACATCTTGTACAAGCGAAACCATGATTCAACCTTACTGCGTTGTGTGGATAAAACTGAAGCAGAAAGAATCATGGAAGAGCTACATGAAGGGACCTTTGGTACACATTCCAGTGGACACACTATGGCTAAGAAAATCCTACGGGCAGGATACTATTGGTCCACAATGGAAGCTGACTGTTACCAACATTCCAGGACATGCCACAAGTGCCAGATTTATGCAGACAAGGTGCATGTTCCTCCGGTCCCCCTGAATGTTCTGACTGGGCCTTGGCCGTTTGCAATGTGGGGCATGGACATGATCGGCGAGATTAAACCTACGGCATCTAATGGACATCGCTTCATCCTAGTGGCAATTGATTACTTCACGAAGTGGGTTGAGGCAGCATCCTATGCTACGGTAACCAAGACTGTTGTAGCACGGTTCATTCGGCATAACCTGATCTGTCGGTACGGCGTCCCTGAGAGAATTATTACAGACAACGGTACCAATCTGAACAATAAGATGATCGCTGAGCTTTGCGAACAGTTCAAAATACAGCACCACAATTCTTCTCCTTACAGATCGAAGATGAATGGGGCTGTAGAAGCAGCAAATAAGAACATCAAGAAAATCGTGCAGAAAATGACAGTGACTTATAAAGATTGGCATGAGATGTTACCGTTCGCTCTACATGGGTACCGTACCTCAGCCAGGACGTCAACCGGGGCAACTCCTTTCTCTCTGGTTTATGGTATGGAGGCAGTCTTGCCAATCGAAGTGCAAATACCCTCTCTCCGGATAATGAAAGATGCAAATCTGAACGAAGATGATTGGATCCAGACACGACTTGATCAGCTCAACCTTATTGATGAAAAGAGACTTGCTGCTATCTGTCATGGTCAGACGTATCAGAAACGGATGATCAGGGCATTTAACAAAAAGGTCAGACCACAAGAATATCGAGTCGGGGATCTGGTAATCAAGCGAATCATCCTTCCTCAGAGTGATCCAAGGGGCAAATGGACCCCTACGTACGAAGGGCCATTTGTGGTTAAGCATGTGTTCTCAGGAGGAGCAATGATATTAACCAATATGGATGGTGACGACCTTCCTCACCCCGCCAATGCAGACATAGTAAAAAAAATATTACGCATGAAAAAAAAAAAAAAGACCCGCTAGGCTGACATGCCTAGGCAAAAATCAGGGCTTCCCGTCGAACCAAAAGGGTTCGGGCAAAATGAAGGGATGAAAATGGAAAAAATCTGTACACCCGGCAAGTCGAAAACCTGAAAGGGCGGCTTGGGCAAAAATGGATATCCCGGTGGACTGAAAACCCGAAAGGGCGGTCCAGGAAAAAATTAGGGATAAAAGCGTAATGCTATGTCTCATTGATCACTTTGCATCCAGAATCCGGTATCTACATCAAGATCAGACGGCATCGATCAGTCAGCTTCACCTTCAACCAAGGTCATCAAGTGATGAGACGCTCGGAGTTATAAAGGCAATAGCAGAGTTGAAACCCAGTGGATCATTCATTTCACACAGCTGTTTTATTTTCTTTTGTACAAAATTTGTATAAACCCTTTTTGCTTGGTGGCGTTCTCTTATTAGGACGTCAGCCTTTTGTATACAAAATGCCTATTCACAGGCCACTCAAAAATCAATACAAATATACTTTTCAGTTAAAATGTGCCTTTTGTTTTTTCCTTTTCTGTTTTGTTTTGCGAAGAACGTCCAAGGTTCAATTTGTGATATATGCATTGACAATAATTTGCTAGCTCATAAATATTTGCATACGAAACAAAAAAATTAATTACAGGGGACATTAGAAACAGGGGCAATAAGGAGTTGTCTAGGCAATCTAATTGTTCTATCCTCCAAAGTACCAAGGTAGGTTCAACTAAAGAACATAACCAGGCATCTTAAATTCCCCCAGAGAGTGAGACAGCAAGCAGTATACTCTCCTCAAGCAAAACAGTCATCAACCTTAAGGAAGTTGGGTGTCCTCCCGCAGATCTCAACATTCCCCAGCAGCATATATTCTTAACAAGCATCCCCGGCAGTCTTGGTCTAAAGATTGTTCCCCGGCGGCATACATCAACATTCAAAGGAATCACTTCCCCAGCATGTCAAACTCCCCAGGAGAGTCCAATTAGTTTCCCCAGGAAAGTTGGAATTCATATCTCCCCAAGCAGTAAGCTTATCCCCAGTAAATTCTGGAAGCTTATCCTTCGCAGAGCACGAACGCGTCGTCCGGCTTGATTTAAAGAGTTATTTCCTTAACAGGATATAACTGGGTTATCCTCAGCCAAAAGCCACGGAAAGAGTGTCGTCGACAAAGTCTTCCTATCCCCAGCAAACTATTATCAACACTCAGCAGGGCATCCCTTTTCCCACAGAGTATTGCTTCCCAGCATGGTCGCTAGAGTATCTTTTCTCCCCGCAGAATCCTCCATTTGCCAAGTTTATTCCGCAACGGAGTCATCCCCCTACCGGTATTCTTGCAGTTATCATCCCCAGCGGAAGCAAAATCTATTCTTCGACATCAGCCCAGGATACGACTTCCCGGCACCCGTCAAGGATTCACTTTCCTAGACAAAAACATACATAAAACATCACATACATCATTATAACATGCATATACACATCATATCTCACAAATCTCATTTATGTTGAGAATATCATTGCTTGATCCATATCATGCATTGCATATGTCTGACCTTTACCTTTCAGGAAAGAATCAGCTAAATTCTCAATCATCTTTCAAGACCTAGCCTGGTTCAGTTAAATCGACCCTAAGATTTTCCTGATGCTTATCCAGTCAAAGGCCTTCTCTGGTTCAGTCAGATCGACCCTAAGATCTCCCTGATGCTTATCCAGTTGAAGATAGTTCAAGACCTTGTCCGGTTCAGTTAAATCGACCCTAAGATTTTCCTGATGCTTATCCAGTCAAAGGCCTTCTCTGGTTCAGTCAGATCGACCCTAAGATCTCTCTGATGCTTATCCAGTTGAAGATATTTCAAGACCTTGTCCGGTTCAGTTAAATCGACCCTAAGATTTTCCGGATGCTTATCCAGTCAAAGGCCTTCTCTGGTTCAGTCAGATCGACCCTAAGATCTCCCTGATGCTTATCCAGTTGAAGATATTTCAAGACCTTGTCCGGTTCAGTTAAATCGACCCTAAGATTTTCCTGATGCTTATCCAGTCAAAGGCCTTCTCTGGTTCAGTTAGATCGACCCTAAGATCTCCCTGATGCTTATCCAGTTGAAGATATTTCAAGACCTTGTCCGGTTCAGTTAAATCGACCCTAAGATTTTCCTGATGCTTATCCAGTCAAAGGCCTTCTCTGGTTCAGTCAGATCGACCCTAAGATCTCCCTGATGCTTATCCAGTTGAAGATAGTTCAAGACCTTGTCCGGTTCAGTTAAATCGACCCTAAGATTTTCCTGATGCTTATCCAGTCAAAGGCCTTCTCTGGTTCAGTCAGATCGACCCTAAGATCTCCCTGATGCTTATCCAGTTGAAGATATTTCAAGACCTTGTCCGGTTCAGTTAAATCGACCCTAAGATTTTCCTGATGCTTATCCAGTCAAAGGCCTTCTCTGGTTCAGTCAGATCGACCCTAAGATCTCCCTGATGCTTATCCAGTTGAAGACATTTCAAGACCTTGTCCGGTTCAGTTAAATCGACCCTAAGATTTTCCTGATGCTTATCCAGTCAAAGGCCTTCTCTGGTTCAGTCAGATCGACCCTAAGATCTCCCTGATGCTTATCCAGTTGAAGATATTTCAAGGCCTCTCTGGTTCAGTCAGATCGACCCTAAGATCTCCCTGATTCTTATTCCAGTAGAAGACACCCAAGATCTTTCTCAACAAGCGTTGTTGAAGTTAAAGTCACCCAAGATTTTTCTCAACGAGCGTTGTTGAAGTTAAAGTCGCCCAAGGTTCTCTTACCATTCATGCTAAGGTAGTAACCATCCCTGGTTCTTTCATCGCCGTTTGAAGCTCCAGACTCAGCTCCTGTAACCAGTCAGGACACATCTATACCCGACATCTAAAAATCAGCTCCTGCAACGTGTCAGGTACTCATTTTCTGTTTTGCAGGTATGCAGGCTCTCGCCAAGGAATCTCTTACGCAATCAAACATCCAGATGACATCTATAAGCCCATTCCACCATCACTGCCACTATGTGAGCGCAAATTTCTGGGCACTCTAGTGTCCAATCATCTTCTACCCTCGGATTACGAAAGGCATGTCCGCCAATCTGCATCCTCAGGTCTAAGAAGATTGAACAGGGGCAACTGTTATACCCCAAAATTTGCCCTCCCATATTCTTCAAGAAATTGCCAAGCCAAGTCATAAAATTCCCCAGGGGTTGCACAGTGCAAGGGCCTCCTAAATAGTCAAAACTAGGGTTTTGAGTCTGATCAAGAAAAGGAAGTGTTCAAAGGCTCAATCAAGTCTCACATGCCTACAAATATGGTCAAGCATCCTCATATCAAGTTTCAAGGCATTCAGCTCAAATTGCACAGTCAAAACCCTAAATTGCACTACAGTCAACTGTAGGGGCAAAATGGTCATTTGACAGTCAAAAGTTCAAATTTTTGGTCAACATATAATTTTGAAGCCACAAACATCATTTGATCAATGCTTGATCATGATTCTCAAAATTTGGCTCAGAAAATCATCAAGGTGCAAAAGTTTCCTTATTTGGACAGTTGAAAAAGTCAACTGAAATTGACCAGGGCATAACTTTCACATGGATTATCAGAAAAATTCCATCCAAAGCTCATTTTGAATAGAAAGACATTTCCTACAACTCATCTTCATACTTCAAGTCCAAGAAATGCTCTCACAAAAAGTTATCAATTTCAACATTATAGGTCATTTTCAAAAGTCAACAAAAAGGGACTTTAAGTCAAAGGCCATAACTTGAGATTGGAAAATCAAAATGACATGGGACCAAAGGAATTGGTTAAAGGACTCAAATACCTTTCCAAAATGTCCAAGAACATGAGAAAAGCTTAAAAATTGAGCAAGTTATGCATTGGAGAAGTTGGGAAATTTTTGTGAAATGGCAAAAGTCAACTATCCTTGAAACTTCAATTTTTGACAAAAGGGCCCACTTTCTTCCACTTGATTCAGCCTTGTCATACCACACACGTGTCCCATGATTAATTTCAAGATCAAACATTGATTTTTCTATTTTATTTAATTTTTGATAATTTAATTCATTTTAAATCTTTAAAAATTCAAATAAAATTTAAAAGTCAATGGAATAGTGTCATTTGAATTTGGATAGCTTCCATATATCATGTGCCAGCTCACAAACTCATGCTAGGGTTAGATTGTACACCAAGTCTTGGTTTTGCTAAAAAAAGGGAAAATTGGTTAATGGTGAAAAACCTAGGACTAGTTCTCTCATGGGCATGAATCAAGGCCAGCTAATGACCTAATTCCCTTCCCTCATAAGTGTTGAGTCAAAACCTAATCATAACACACTGAATGCTGCGCAGGAGACACCATTACAAACTTGAAAAAATTGCCATAAAACTAAAATCTGAAATCAATGTTCTAGGTGGATTCAAGTCCTAATATTGATTCCAAAAGCTTCCTTGTGGTTCACTGATCATATTCCAATTCATAACACTCATCAAAAGGCAAGGAATCAGTGTACAGAACTCAGCATATGTCGTGAAAAACTCACAATCGTATTCTTAAATTTAAGCATTTTCATAACATTTTCTGCATGGATTCTTATTCCTCTTGCAATTCTAAAGCTAACTGATACATTTAATTGTGTTTTCCTGTGTTATGTACAAAGATGCCATTGTAGCTTTTTAGGGTTTGCAGGTTTTCGATTTGGGGCTTTCATAACAAGGCAAAATTAGAACTCTAGATCAGTGCCATTAGGCTCAGCGCTTGAAGACGAAGATGATGGAACCCTCGCGCTCAATTTATGAGCGTTGAGGGTCTAATCGCTATTTTCTTAAAGCATCCCTTAAGCCACGCCCAGAAAACCGTTGCCATACGTTCATGTTTCAGAAAAAGTGAAGAAGACGAACTCGTGGCCGGCGTTGATTGGAGGATTCGAATTTCGCGCGTTTTAGCCCACTAACGCATTATTTTCTTTTATTATATTTGTTGCTTATTCATTTAACAAAAGGATTGCATAGCTCAGCTGGCAGGCGTTGATAAGCGTTCACATCCAAGACTTGGGTTCGAGTCCCAGGTCTGTATATTTCTCACATTATTTTTCATTAGCCATTCATGTGCAACGCTTATGATAAGGCACACCATACATCCTTCATCATCAAGCCAGCCACGTTCATCTGGAGATTTAATCCAAGGTCAAAAATCAAAGAGCACGTTACACCCCCAGTCAACATCCACACGCTATGCAAAAAGTCAAACGGACTCATGGTTGTTGGGCCAGCATTCTAAGATCAAGACCTCCATATTGGGGCCTGAACCCCCCTGGTTTGCTTTCCCTATACTTTTCTTATTTTATTTTTTAATTGCTATTTTATTTTTATTATTTGTTTTAATTAAATAATTATTTTTTTACCAAGATATAAAAATATCATAAAAAACAGAAAAGATGGAAAAAGTAATAAATATTTTTATCTTAATTATTTTCATAAATAAATTATATATAATTGAATTTAGTGTAATTAGGTTTTTTTTTGCAATTTTAATTCTTTTTAATAAATCTAAAAAACATAGAATTAGGTAATTGATAATTTTATTCCATTTTTTAATTTTTCTTTTTTTTATAATAATAATATTACTTATTTTATTTTCATAATTAAATTGTACATAAATTAACTTAGGTTTAATTTAGGTTATACTTTAACATTTTCATAATAACTAAAAAATAATAATTAGAATTAGGGTTTGACATTTTATTTTAATTATAATTAATTCTTTTTTTTATTAAATCTAAAAACACAAAAACATTTTCTTTTAATTTTAATTTTAAATTCCTTATTAATTTTAATTTTGCAAAGGGGTCCAACACCCTCGTTTGTAATTTATTTAATTCGCACATTTATTTTATTTCGCTTAATTCATTATGTATCTCTCCCAAAGCGTTGTAACATTCACTCCTCGCACTTTTCAATTTCTTTTCTTTAATTACTTTATTTTATTTTTCTGTCAAATCGGGTCCGGTTTAATTTTGGCGATGTGGACCCGCGCCATTTGTAATAGTCTTAGATTTACTTTTCCCGCAACTTTTAATTGTTAACAAAAGCATGAAAGAATGTATGGACTTAAAATAAAATCAAGCGTAGAACACCAATGAACATGACAAGACAAATATCAATGAAAACGATACACGGATCGCACACACCACCCCTAGGGTACGCCTCACTGTTGCCTTGCCTTTCGAAAGGTGATCGTCGAGTAGAGGGTGTCTTAGTAAGTCCTCATGATCCGGGAACCTGGCATGAGGGTAGCTTCTAAGGTGTCTTCCCATTGCTCTGGTGATCACCATGTCCCTACAAACTCGAATTGACCCGAATACCTCCAACGGTGGTGCTACTTACCTCTCAATGGTGGGATGGCGCTACTTTAAAGGACATTTACACAGACGAATTCCTTAGGGTAGGTAGGTTCTCGTAGATACTTGCTCTAATCTCAAAACAAACAAAAATCTTTTCACACCGACACTTTTCAAAAGCTTTCGAAGCAATTTTTCAAACACTCTGACACAAGAGTCGATCTGAAACTTTCAAAGAAAACTTTTTTAAACCCACATTGAAAAGCAAGCAAACCAATTTTGAAAACACAATGAGCAAGTATCTAAGAGCCCATGGATAACCATGGATAGAAAGGGTGCTAACACCTTCCCTTTCTATAACTTACCTCCCGAACCGAGAGCAATCTCTATAAGGAATTTTTCTGTGCTTTTGTCCTTTCCATTTGGAGAAAATAAAAGACGGTGGCGACTCTTGCTTCCGCGACATTTCGCGAACCAGCGTTAAACAGTCAGTTCCAGATCCACCGATCACAATAGTCCCTCGATGACGCTTCGAATGTTGCCTTATAATGATCTTAGACCCTCAAGAGAAATGCTAAGACGTCTCACAACATTGCTATTAATGACTATACGATGACCTATGCCCTTCCCTTCACATCCAAAAATAAGGCTTCTTACCAATCAATAATAAGATAGCAATATCAAAGGAAGGAAGAAATTAACAAAATACTTTTGAGTAGGTAGAACGTTCTTAGTTTCTTGCTCACAATCCACCTTCAAAAAACAAACATCTTTTCAAACACACTAAACACTTCCAAAAACATGAAATATTTTCAAAAGTCCAACACTTTGTATGCATTCTTATAGAGACGGGAATCATTACAAAGTTTGCCTAAACGTAGGCGCTTTTCAAAAATACTTTCAAAATCCACCACAAACACGTTTCAAACAAATCAATTTCAAAAGTGTTCTAGCAAGCAACTAAGAGCCCATAGATAACTATGGATGGAAAGGGTGCTAACACCTTCCTTTTTCATAAACTACCCCCCAAACTCAACAAAATATCTCAAAGGTATTTCCTGTTCTTTTCACCTTTCCTTATTGGATAAAAGAAAAGCCGATGGCGACTCTTGCTATCCGCAACAATTGCGATAAAATTCAAAACAACCAAGTCAGTTCTCTCACTATATTATAGATTTAATGGAAAGACTAAAAGCAAACGCTAGCAAAACCTAACATCCAAGAAAAATAACTGAAACATAACACACTCACACATGTGCACCTCTAAGGTACCTCCACTTGTTGCCTTCGGAAAAATAAACAATCACGACTCTCGAACATAATAGATTTTAGTGACAACCTTTTGGTTTAAAGATCATAAGTCCCTCGATGACCCTTTTGATGTTGCCTCGGTATATGATCTTAAAACCTTAGGTTAATTACTAAAGTATCTTACTAATTTCTTTTTTGAATGTACGATGACCCTCGCCCGTCCCTAAAAAATCCAACGGTAGGGCTACCTGTGATACGGTGGCAGAACCAGACTGTTTTTAGGAAAATGCTGGTTTTCGTTTTGCGTTTGTGTTTGCAAAATGTCGCGGTAAGCAAGAGTCGCCACCGACTTTTATTTTATCCAACTGGAAAGGAAAAAAGCACAAAAAAATTCCTTTTTCGAGATTTTGAGTACGGTGGGTAGATTATAGAGGGGAAGGTATTAGCACCCTTTCTATCCGTAGTTTCCTACGGGCTCTTAGGTACTTGCTCATCATTTTTAAAAATTGCTTCCGTGTTTGTGTGTTTTAAATTTTTTTTGTTTTAACCCTTATTTTTGTCCACAAGAGTGTTACAAAGTGTTTTCAAAAACTTTGTTTGAAAAGTGTTTGGTGTGAAAAAGTTGACTTTGAGCAAGTACCTACTAGCATCTACTTACTCGAAAAAAGAATGTTTCTGTTCTTGTTTCCTTTAGACGGCACTATCCCACTATTAGTGAGTAGGTAGCACCGTTGTTGGAGTTGTAAGGGTAAATTTGAAAGGGAAGTACGATCACTAAAGCAATGTTAGGGCGTCTTAGTAATAACCCTAATGTCTTAAGATCATATTCGAGGCAACATTTCCGAGGCAACATTTCCGAATGGGACTTTTGATCTTTGTTTAGACAAGAGAGCAGCCACTAAAATACCCTATACTTAATGATCGTTTACCGAAGGCAACCGAAGTGGGAGTATACCCTAGGAGTGCGCATGTGCGAGTGATTCAATTTCAAGTTATTATCTTTGCACATTTAGGGTTTGCTAACCATTTTAAAATTAACATACATTCTTGTCATGCAACCCTATTATCATACATCTAACAGTTAATATTTGTGAAAATTAAAATGCGGAAAATAAAAGCTACTCTATTACAAGGCTTCGGGGATTAATTACATAGCCAAAAACCCGTAAAACGATAAATAAAAGAAAAATCCTAATTAAACTATTACATCCCATGAGAAGTTACATCAATATTGTAAAAAAAATAAACGCGCGCGATGAAACGAGAACGAGAGAAAATTAGGGTTTTGACCCCGTCTAAACCTAATTGAAAGAAAATCATTTTTTGATTTTTTTAATATTATTTTTTGAGAAAAGAATAAGGTTTTAAATTAAATAAATAAAAACCTAATTACTAATTGATTTAAATTAAGAAAATTAATTAAATGACTTATTTTTTGTATTTTTGTTATTTTGAGAAAAAGAAAATAAATGTCAAATCAAATAAAACCTAATTTTCTAATTTATTTTAATTTATTTACAAAAAAAATTAAAATTACCCTAAAATTAAATTAAACTAATTAAATTGAATTTGATAAAAAATAAACCTAAACCTAATTTGATGAAAATTGATTTTATGAGTTTTTTATAAAAAGAGTTAATTTTTGTGTTAGAAAATGATTAGAACAAAAATAAACAAATAAAAAAAAATATAAGAAGGATAAAGAAAAAAAAGGGCCTGGTGTCAACGGCTCTGATCAGAGGATGATGATCCAGAAGATGATGGTGATCAGAGGATGATGATACTGGGCCTGCTCCTGGCTGGTGGATCCAGCAGATTATGGCCAGAGGATGTTTGATTCGGTCCTGGTTGATGCGTCTAGAAGATGATGGTGATCAGAGGATGGTGGTCTGGAAGATGATCCTAAAAATATGCAAGCGTTGGATCTGGTGAATATAAAGAGGAAAAGAAATGCCAAAAGGTCATGCCTGGGATCGAACCCAAAATCATGAACTTCTGACTTCCTCTATCTGACCAACTGCGTTGGGTGTTAGTTTATCAATACAACAGAAACAAAAAAATAGATCGGAACTATAGGTTTATGGCCAGAATAAACGCGCCAGAGTTTAAACCGGCCAGTAAAGTCATGACACGCCATCGTCTTCTTCCCGGATCTGTCGTTTAAAACTCTAAACCTTTACCTACAGGCATGGTGCTGTAGCTATAACCCTGTGCATCTCAGAATTTGTATACAAACGAAATAAATAACATTCAAGACCATGGATCAACTGGGTTTGACCCGCTGATCCCAATAGTCTCCTCCATTAGGGCCAATTTTACCTGCAATCAAAATCCCTAAAAACGAAACCTAAACCCTAATAATGGTGGATCTCTGTATGGTTGGCAAAAATGCAATTAACTGTTACCATTATCTTGCAAATGCTTCAAGGATTCAGAATATATAAATAATTCATGCTACAAATGCCAAATTCATGAGACTCGATTTCAAAAACAGTAACGGTGTCGTGAAATGCTTACAGTGAGTTTCTGGGCACGAACGTGCTTGCTAATGATTGGGATAGACTCTTTAAATATCCAGCAAGTGAATGGCGTGCTTGGAATGGCTTGAAAGCGCCTGAAACTATGAAATCAAATTACCACTTTTCTTGAGTTTTTGCCAATTCTTTTTCATCTTCTCACGCCTCTAACCCCTTTCTTTTGGTCTGCATTTGTTCAATATATATCAATGATTGAATTAGGTTTGCAAATATGCATCCAATATTTTTCAATTATGGTCTTTGATCATGATTTGATTCCCATGAAGATATTTCCAAAATAAGCCAAAACCAATCTTTTTATGTACAAACATGCCTTGCATGATTTTATTTTATTGCTAGCTGTATAAGGGACCTGAAATATGCACAAAATCTCAAGGTTTAAATGCTTTTGATATTTTCATGATTTTATTTTGATTTAATTTGATTTAATTGAAATAAAAAATAAAAATAAATGGAAAAATTAAAATAAAGGCAAGTGGGAAAGATCATGGGTCGTGGACCATGTTACAAACTCAATACAAGCACAAAAAGTTGGGCCCATTTGACAAAAATTGCAATTTGAGGCACTTTTGTCTTTTGGCAATTTTGCAAAAAAGGTCAACTTCACCAATGCATAACTTCTTCAATTTTGACTCTATGAAGGTGTTCTTGGACTTTTTAGGAAGCTTCCTATAAGCAACCTTTTTGGTCTCATCTCAATTGAGTCTTCCATGTTCATGTATGAAGCTTTGACAAAAAAGGTGTTTTTGTTGACTTTTCAAAGTGACTTATAATGTCCAAATTCATAACTTCTTGTGAGTTCATATTTTGAACTTGGGAGCTGAAGATGAATTGTGGGGAATTGCATCCTATTCAAAATGAGCTTTGGATGGGTCATTTATAATAAAGTATGAGAAAGTTATTCTTGGTCAAAGTTGAGTTGACTTTTCCTATAAAACCCTAATTTAGCAACTTTTGGGTTTTGATGAATTATGAGTAATCCTTGAGGAATCATGATCAACCCTTGATCAAATGATTAACAATACTTCAAAATAAGGATATGGACCAAAAACATTGAAGTTTGACTGTATGTGGGCCACAGTTGACTTTTGCCCTAGCATAGTCGACTTTCAGGCCTTTGAGCAATTGACTGAGCAAACTTCCTCTGCAAGGCTTGAAACTTGACATGGATGATCTTGAGAACATATTAGGACAATGGTGAGAATTTGGGATCCCTTGGACTCAAGTATCTTTATGCAACATGAAACCCTAATATGAGGTAGACTGTCTTAGGAGAGTGTTTGTCTGGTCAACTCTTAGACTTCCTTGAGCAATTTGAGGACCTCACTTGAAATGTATTAAGAAATATGGGAGGGCAAATTTTGGGGTACAACAGCTGCCCCTGTTCAATCTTCTTAAACCTGAGGATGTAGATTGGCTTGCTTGCCTTTCGTGATCCGAAGGTGGAAGATGATTGAACACTAGAGTGCCCGAGAAATTTGCACTCGCATGAAGTGGTACTTGTCTTGTGATGTCGAATGGGCTTATAGATGCCATTTGAAGATTGATGATGGAAGATGGGCTTAAATATGCCATCCAAAGGAGTGTCGATCGCATAAGAGATTCCTTAGCGAGAGCTTGTATACCTGTTATTGAGGAAGATTTCGCTGGGGAATGTTGTTCTCTGTCTTGAGAAAAGTTGAATTTTAGGAGCTTCGGTCGTCTGTTATTCTACTGAGGAATCGCCTCTTGGTCGAAAGGTGAAACTGAACTACTATCTGGTCGTGATCTAGGCTTCATAGTGATAAGACCGACTGCTATCTGGTCATAATTCGGGCTTTACAGTGACTTACTGGGGAGATGAGATCAAACTTGCTATCCGGTTGTAATCCAGGCTTCGCAATTTCTCAATTCTTATCTGGTCGTAATCCAAGCTTCAGAAGGAATTCAGTTGTTATTCGGTCGTATCCGGGCTTTAATTTGAGTTTAAGGCACACTAATATCTGGTCGACTCCGGGCTTCTTAATAATTGTCAAGGTAAAACTGCTATTTGGTCGAAATCCAAGCTTCATAGTATCTTGTACTACTATCCGGTCGTAATCCAGGCTTCACGATGTTTCATACCATTATCTGGTCGAATCCAGGCTTCATGGTGTCCTGTACTACTATCTTGTCGATTCCAAGCTTCACAATACCTTACTTCTTATCTGGTCGAAATCCAGGCTTCAGAAGAAATCAGGTGGTTATCCAGTCACATTCGGGCTTCCATTTGATTTTTAGGTCTACTAATATCCGGTCGACTCTGGGCTTCATATTAATTGGCTGGGTAGACTGCTATTCGGTTGAAATCCAAGCTTCGCAGTGTCCCTTACTGTTATCTGGTCGTAATCCCAGACTTTAGTGCTTTGCCGCTATCTGGTCGTAATCCAGGCTTCACGATGTTTCATACCATTATCTGGTCGAATCCAGGCTTCATGGTGTTCGAGGAAATCAAGATATTATCCGGTCGAATCCGGGCTTCATAACTTGCATTAAAGATATACCACTATCTGGTCGACTCCAGGCTTCGTAGTATTCTTGGCTGCTATCTGGTTGTAATCCAGGCTTCACAACGTCTTATACGATTATCTGGTCGAATCCAGGCTTCATGGTGTCTTGTATTGCTATCTGGTCATAATCCAGACTTCACAATAACTTGCTTAGCTGTTATCCGATTAATCTTCGGGCTTCACTGCTTGTATTTATGATATACCATTATTTGGTCGACTCCAGGCTTCATGGTGTCTTTGTATTGCTATCTGGTCGTAACCCAGGCTTCACAATAACTTGCTAAGTTGTTATCCGGTCGATCTCCGGGCTTCACCTCTTGTGTTTATGATATACCATTATCTGGTCGACTCCAGGCTTCATGGTGTCTTTGTATTTCTATATGGTCGTAATCTAGGCTTCACAATAACTTACTGGGGATTAAACTATTATCTGGTCGAATCTGGGCTTCATAGCTTGAAGATAAACCACTATCTGGTTGATTCCAGGCTTCGCGTTGTTTGATATTGTTATCTAGTCGTTCTCCGGGCTTCACAATATGATGGGAAAATCAAGATACTATCCGGTCGGATCCGGGCTTCATAGCTTGAACTTGGTGAGAATTTGATTGTATTTTTTCTGAAAGGTAAAGGGTCATCCGTATGTAATTCCATGAAGTATGAGATGTATTGGGCAATGATGTTCTCAAAGTAAATCAGATTGTGATGTATGATGCGTATGCACATGTCATGATGTATGGGTATGCAATGTTTTTATGATATTTTCTAGTTGGGGAAAATAAATCCTGAATTGCTGCTGGAGAATAAAAGAGTTTCGCTCGCTGGGGATAACGACCGAAGGTGATTTGGAGAATAATCCTGCTGGAGAATAAACTGACGAAAAAATGACTCTGTGGGGAAGAGATACTCTATCAGAAGATCCGCTGATTTGGAGAAATAACTTCGGTTGGGGATGAATTACTGTTGGGGATAAAGTTTCTGCTTGTGGAAGAAATAAACTCTACTGGGGATGGACTTCCCTTGTTGGTGATAGATGAACTCTTCTTGGGGAGAATTAACACCATTGTTTTCGACACTTACTATTCTGTGGGGAGTGTATGCCTTTTAGTCATATTCTCAAGCTGGGTCTATCCCTGTACTTGGTGGGTAGAGCAACTGTAAGGTTTGGACATTTCTTGTTTGCCCTTGTTCCTGAAATTACGAGTAATCGTCTTTTGTTTCGTATGTAAATATTTATGAGAAACAATTATTTTCAAATGCATATATAAAAAATAAATCATTGGACGTTCTTGCAAAACAAAACAAAAAAAGAAAAACGATAGTTTGAAATTTCTTTGTGAAAATGAATTGTATTGATTTTTGAAGTTAGCCTGTAACATGCGTTTTGTACAAGAGGCTGACGTCCTAGTAAGAGAACTCTGTTGAATGATAGAATTTATACAATTTGTGAAAAACAAAGAAAAATAACTATGTGAACAATCCCACTGGGTTCTAACTCTGTTATTGCCTTTATATCTTCGAGCGTCTCCTCACTTTGCTACTTGGTTGAAGGTAGGTCAGATTGATTGGCGTCGTTCAAGCTTGATAATCGATACTGAAGTCTGGTTGCAAGATGATCCAATGAGACATAGTGTTACGCTTTGATCCCTAATTTTTGCCTGGACCGCCCTTTCGGGTTTTCAGTCCACCGGGATACCCTTTTTTGCCCAAGTCGCCTTTTCAGGTTTTCGACTTGCCGGGTGTACAGTTTTTTCCATTTTCATCCCTTATTTTTACCCGAACCCTTTTGGTTCACCGGGAAGCCCTTATTTTTTCCTAGGCCAGTCGACCTAGCGGGTATTTGATTATGCGTAGATTTTTTTCACTATGTCTGCATTGACGGGGTGAGGAAGGTCGTCACCGTCCATGGTGGTTAGAATCATAGCTCCTCCTGAGAAAATGTTCTTAACCACAAATGGCCCTTCATAAGTGGGGGTCCATTTTCCCCTGGGATCACCTTGCGGCAGTATGATGCATTTGATCACCAGATCCCCGACTTGATACTCTTGTCGTCTGACTTTCTTGTTAAAAGCCTTGATCATCCACTTTTGATACGTCTGACCATGACAAATAGTAGTAAGTCTCTTTTCATCGATTAAGTTCAGCTGATCAAGCCGGGTCTGTATCCAACCGTCTTTGCTCAAACTCGCATCCTTCATAATCCGGAGAGAGGGTATCTGGACCTCAATGGGTAAGACTGCCTCCATGCCATACACCAGAGAGTAGGGTGTTTCCCCTGTCGACGTCTGTGCGGAGGTGCGGTACCCATGAAGAGCAAATGGTAGCATCTCGTGTCAGTCTTTGTATGTCATCGTCATCTTCTGCACAATCTTCTTAATGTTCTTATTAGTCGCTTCAATAGCCCCATTCATCTTCGGCCGGTAAGGAGAAGAGTTGTGATGTTATATCTTAAACTATTTGTAGAGCTCGGTGATCATCGTATTGTTGAGATTTGTACCATTGTCCGTAATGATCCTCTCTGGTACACCGTATCGACAGATCAGATTGTGTCGGATAAACCGCGCCACGATGTTCTTGGTTACTGTAGCAAAGGAAGCTTCTTCAACCCACTTCGTGAAATAATCAATAGCTAACAGAATAAAACGATGCTTGTTGGACGCAATAGGTTTGATCTCGCCGATCATGTCGATGCCCCACATTGCAAAAGGCCAAGGAGCTGTCAAGACGTTCAGAGGCACTGGGGGTACATGCACCTTATCGGCATAGACTTGGCACTTATAACAGGTCTGAGAATGCTGATAACAATCGGCTTCCATAGTAGACCAATAATATCCAGCCCGTAGGATTTTCTTTGCCATGGTGTGTCCATTGGAATGAGTTCCAAAAGTACCTTCATGTAACCCTGTCATAATCCTTTCTACCTCGTTCTTGTCCACACATCGCAGTAAGGTTGAATCATGGTTACGCTTGTAAAGTATACCATTACTGATGAAAAACTTCGCCACGAATCTCCTCAGAAACTTCTTATCATTGTCAGATGCACCCTCAGGGTACTCTTGAGCCTCAAGATACCTCTTTACTTCGTGAAACCAGGGTTTATCTACTTCCTCTTCAGTCTCAATATCACAGCAATGTGCGGGCTCGTCCAACCTCTCAATGGTAATCTGGGGGGCTTCATTGTCCCACCTGACTTTGAACATAGAATACATAGTAGCTAGCGCGTTCGCTAACTGGTTCTCTTCTCTTGGGAAGTGTTTAAAGGTTATCTCCTCAAAGTGTGGGAGCAACATCAGTACATACTCTTTGTAAGGAATAAGATTTGGGTGCTTCGTATCCCACTCGCCTTTGATCTGGCTGATCACTAGAGCGGAATCTCCGAATACACTCAAGAACTTAATCCTTAGGTTAATAGCTGCTCGAAGGCCCATGATGCCGGCTTCATGCTCTGCCATATTGTTGGTGCAGTTAAAACATAATCGGGCGGTGAATGGAGTATGACAACCTTCAGGAGATATAATCACAGCGCCAATGCCATTACCCAACACGTTTGAAGCTCCATCAAAGTACATAGACCATCGGGATCCTTCCTCGGGTCCTTCATCCGGTCCAGGTTCTTCACAGTCGGTCACCAATATGATGTTCTCATTTGGGAACTCGAAATTCATGGATTGGTAATCATCAACGGCCTGATGCGCCAAATGATCTGCCAATACACTCCCCTTGATTGCTTTTTTGGTCTTGTATTGGATGTCATACTCAGTTAAGATCATTTGCCATCTTGCTATTCTTCCGGACAAGGCAGGATTTTCGAAGATATACTTGATTGGGTCCATCTTTGATATCAGTAGGGTAGTGTGAGTCAGCATATACTGTCTCAGCCGGCGAGCAGCCCATGCCAAAGCGCAACAAGTTTTCTCAAGCAACGAGTATCGGGTCTCGCAGTCGGTAAACTTTTTGCTAAGGTAGTAAATAGCATGCTCTTTTCGGCCAGACTCGTCATGCTGCCCCAGCACGCACCCCATTGAATTATCCAGTACGGTCAAGTATAAGATCAAAGGTCTCCCTTCAACAGAAGGCATCAGAATAGGTGGCTCTTGAAGATATTCCTTGATCCTTTTGAAGGCGGTCTGACATTCATCATTCCATTTTACCACTTGATCTTTCTTCAGCAGCTTAAAGATCGGCTCACAAGTAGCAGTCAGATGTGAAATGAATCGGGCAATGTAATTCAGACGTCCCAAAAAGCCTGTAACTTCTTTTTCTGTTCGGGGAGCTGGCATCTCCTGTATAGCCTTCACCTTTGCAGGATCCACTTGAATACCTTTATCACTAACAACAAAACCCAGCAGCTTACCAGACCTCACCCCGAAGGTGCACTTGTTTGGGTTTAACCTCAGCTTATACATCTTCAACCTGTCGAACAGTTTTTGGAGATGGTCAAGGTGTTCTTCTTCATTCTGGGACCTTTCAATCATATCAACAACTTAAACCTCTATCTCATGGTGAATCATGTCGTGGAACAAAGCGACCATGGCGCGCTGATAAGTTTCCCCAGCATTCTTCAACCCGAAAGGCATTACCTTGTAACAGAAGGTGCCCCACTGTGTAACAAAAGTTGTCTTCTCCGTGTCCTCGGGAGCCATCTTAATCTGGTTGTAACCAGAAAAACCATCCATAAAGGAGAAGAACTTATGTTGCGCGGTGTTGTCGACCAAAACATCGATGTGAGGCAGTGGGAAATCGTCTTTGGGGCTCGCCCTGTTCAGATCTCTATAGTCCACACACATTCACACCTTACCATCCTTCTTCGGCACCGGAACAACGTTAGCAACCCACTGTGGATAAGAAGTAACAGCTAGAAAACCGGTGTCGAACTGTTTCATGACCTCAGCTTTGATTTTCTCAGACATCTCAGGACGCGTAGGGCGAACCTTTTGCTTTATCGGAGGACAGTCTTCTTTAGTTGGCAGGCGGTGTACCACAATATCGGTGTCCAAACAAGGCATATCTTCATAAGACCAAGCGAAGATCTCAACATAGTCGCGTAGCATCTGTATCAACCGTTGCTTGACACTAGGCTCCAGATTTGCACTTATCTTGACCTCTTTCTTGTCTTCCTCTGTACCCAAATTTACTGATTCCACTGGCTCTTCATGAGGCTGTATGGCCCTCTCTTCCTGTAGTAACAGTTTAGCAAGTTCCCCAGGCACTTCACAATCATCCTCACCTTCGTCCTCGGCTTGGTTGATCGGATTTTCGAAGTTATAACTGGAAATAGAAAATTCATTATCAACGGGATCCAGAGTGGATGTGGATCTACATTATGATATGTGAGTGTGTGTAAGACAATAGTTGTTTTGATAAAGTGAAAGATAGAAAAGAAAAACAAGGAGCGCAAAATTTGTAATGCAAGAAACGTCCAATGCTTTATTGATGATATATGAAAATGGCAAATAATAAGCCCTCACAAACAAAGCCAAGGTGCCTTGGGCAAGGCACCGGGCCGTAAAGTTTCAAACTGTCTATTACAAATCTCAAACCAAAAGTCAATTACTGTGTAATAAAAGAAACGGGCACGAAGTCCTTCGCCGTCCAGTTGTTCAATCCACCGTTGGTAGTCAGGTAAATCCAACTGTCGAACTCTGACTCTTCTTCGTCATCTTCAATTTCATTCACTCCCTGATTACTGATGTGCATAGGAGGTCTTCCAATCCACGTGCGCCGAACAGCCCTTTGAGCCTCTACAGTAAAGCCCAAACCAAACTTGTCAGTCTTGTGTGCAAAGTCAGGGAGTTGGCCCCAATTTGCACACCCACCTTTTTCAATTACAGCCCTGGCATCCTTGAGGGAAGTCATCTTCATCGGAGGTTTGTCAGCAGCAACTTCAGTCGACGCTAAAGTCTGGGGGACCTCTTCAAAGTTCTGACACAAGGTTTCAATGAATTCCCCATCTATCTCCACATAGCGAAAGGAATTAAGATGACTCACCATATACTCCTCCTCACCTTGTACCGTAACAATCTTCCCTTTTACTGGATATTTCAACATTTGATGGAGTGTAGAAGTCACTGTCCCAGCCTTATGAATCCAAGGGTGACCCAGCAAGCAAGAATAAGATGGTCGGATATCTATCACATAGAAAGTAGATGCAAAAGTCTGAGAGCCAACTTTAGCAGGGACGTCCACCTCCCCGTGCACCATCCTTTTTGACCCATCGAAAGCTCTAACCACAATATTACTTGGCTTCAGAACCAAACCTTCATAGTCTAGACGGTCTAATGCCTTCTTTGGCAAAACATTCAATGAGGACCTAGTATCCACCAGTACATGGGCCAAAGTAGTGCCCCTACACTCGATCGAGACATGTAGAGCATCATTGTGATTTCTTCCTTTAGCGGTCAGATCTGCGTCTGAGAAACCCAACCCATTGTCGGTAGTCAAACTAGCTACGCAGTCTTTGAATTGATCGGCAGAAGTCTCCTGTGGCACATGCACAGTTTTGAGGAAAGAAATTAAAGCCTTTGCATGGGCTTCCGAACACAATAACATGGATAACATGGAGATTTTTGATAAGGTCTGCCCCAGCTGCTCTACTACGTTGTAGTCACTCTTCTTGATAACCTTCCGAATTTCCTCTATCTCCTTCTTAGAGGTTTCTACAATCATCTTCTTAGGCGCCTCCGTCCGGGAAGGCTCACCTGTGATTTCTTTGCCCCGAGTGTCAGATGACTCGGCAACAGGAGTGCTAACTGGAGTAAGAATTGGAGTAGTAGCTGATGTACTGGCAGATGGAATGGCAACAGGCTTTTGAACAGTCGGAGGGGAAATCTCGGGAGAAAAGAGTCTTCCACTTCAGGTGACCTTGCTAGCCCCGATAATATTGCTGATATCAGCATCAGTTTCTTCAATCTTTAAGTCTTGCTTAACTCCATCGTAATATACATCGGTCCCATAGTGCCAAGGGTCGGCCTTATCCGAAGTGTATGGGATAGGACCAGGAATAGTAATGATTAACGGAGCGATTCTTGGAACAGATATAATCCTAACACACTTTCTCGAGGAAGCCTTGGAAGGATTGGCGAAAATGGTTATGATGGCAACATCATCAACTGGAATTAACGGAATCAAAATCTTCTCGAATAGGATCTCCTTGTTATCCATCAGGCGTTGAACACCTGATTTCAATAAATGGCAACCAGCAGACAGGATTGAACACATGTGGCAACCTTCGCCACAGCCCGGAAATAAACCGGCCAACAATAGATTCTTCTTAACTGTCATCAAAGGAGTGGAAATGTCTTCCATGGAAGTAACAAATAAATCATCGTCCACCGCATTTACTCCATGACCATGCTTGGGCATAGGAGCAGTTATGACGTTGGGTTTCTCTGGAGTGTCAAACTCAATCTCTTTAGCTTCAATCAAATCTTGTACCTTATTCTTCAAAGCCCAACAGTTGTTCGTATCATGACCCGGGCTATCGGAGTGATAGACGCAGCGCGCGTTCGGATTATATAGCAGAGATGTGGTGTTGGGATTCTTTGGGGCTTCCATCAGAGTTACCAGGTTAGTCTTTAATAATTGTGGTAGAATTTGAGACAATGTCATATTAAGCCGAGTGTACTGTCTCTGCGGTCTCTCCATTCTTTGTTGATTGTTGCGTTGTGGGGCAACAGTGGGTCTTGATATTACTACCGCATTCACTGGTTGATGACGTTCAGGTCGGTTTTGGCTCCTCGAGCTGTAAACTGCACTAGCTTCTTTCTTACCGGTGAAAGGCTTATTTACTGCACTTGATGACACATCCTTCTATATCTTACCACTTCTGATACCAACTTCTACTCTTTCACCGGTCAAAATCAATTCAGTAAACCCAGATGACAAATTGTTGATCAGATGATTGAAAAATGGACCAGACAACGTCCCTAGAAACATATCAACCAACTCCCTATTAGACAGAGGGGGTTGGACTCTTCCAGCCATATCTCTCCACTTTTGAGCATAGTCCTTAAAACCTTCACTTGCGCCCATAGACATACCCTGAAACTGAGTACGAGTGAGAGCAAGGTCGGCATTATACTGGTACTGCCTGTAGAAAGCAGCAGCAAGGTCCTCCCAATTTCGGACATTAGCTCCTTCCAATTGATAAAACCATTTAAGCTGAGTCCCTGACAGACTATCTTGAAAGAAATGTACCCATAAATTCCTATCAGCAGTGTAAGGTTGGATTTTTCGGACATACGAGCGGAGATGGAGTTTTGGACAGGATACTCCATCGTACTTAGCAAAAACCGAAGCTTTAAACTTGTGAGGGATCATCACCCTAGATGCTAGTCCCAGATCTCCGAAGTACAAACCAGGGATCTTCTGAATCTCCATAGCACTCAGACGGTCTTCAAGTTATTTGTACCTATCCTCGGCAGGAGGATACTGTTCCTCATCAAAATCAGTATCATTATCAGAGACTACAGGACTAGGACCCTTTTCTTCCTCTTGATTCTCTCCTCCTTTGGATGAATGAGACAGATCAGCTTCCTGTCGCAACCTATTCCCAAATCTATGACCCATATTTAGCAGAACCACCTTCTTTTTCTTCTTCTTCTACTCCTTCAGGATGAGAGTCTTCAAATCCTCCTGCCTCTTAGCCAAGTTCAAGAACATCTCTTGGAATTGGGCATTATGTGCCTGAAGAGCTTTGATGGCTTGATCGGTAGGTATTTCAGAAGACATTATGTGCTGAAATAAACAGCGAAGAAGATGAGAAACCTGTAATGGTACCTGTAATGATGTGTATAATAATGGGATGCGTATGAAATGATTTCAAAGACTTTGGGAGATTGAAATTTGCCAACCAAGAAATAAACAAAACTTTATTAGATTAAACTTGTTTAGATGTTTAACAATGCCTTTGGAGGCGTTACAAAAGAAATAAACTGAAAACAAATCTAAACTAGAACAAGCAAAAATCAGAAATCCCATGGACGCTTCCCCTTCGTGCTAACGTAGTCATTGATCGTCCTTTCATTCTCAATTTTCCTGGTGAGCTTCAAGATCTTCCTTTCTTGCTCATGGTACTTTTCCCGGTAGGTATCCCTCTCCTCTTTCAGCTGAATCCAGGATCTCTTCAATGCCCCAAGATCAGTAGGCATGTAGGGATAAAGGACTATATAAGGAACGCCCTCTTCATTAGTATGCTCCACAATCATTGGCAACACAGCTTCATAAGGCATCCCAAGCTGCTGAGCCCGAGCTCAGACCCACTGGAGGTAAGGTTGCATAGGGAGAGAAGTCTTTGGTCCTAGATCTTGAGGGTCAGACTTATTCACCATGCCCCAAGCTCGTATAAACCTGCGGCGATGCTCATCAATATCCCCCTTGTAGTCAAAGGCAATATCTGTAAGAAGTAGCTCATGAGGACCGTCTCTCTGAGCGCGACCAAACTGTCGTAAAGCCAAACAAGGACTATAGGTTATTCCCCCCCTAATTCCAAGCAACGGGACATTAGGGTATTCCCCACATCGATCAATGACGACGACACTTTCCATAGCCTTAGAACTCCAAAGAATGTCGGTATGGGCAAGGGACATTATTCTGTAAGACCACCCTAAACCTTCCTCATTCTTCAACACGGACTTAGGGAGGTGCGAAATAAACCACCTCGCCAGCAGTGGCATGCAACACATGAGAGTCCCTCTTCTTTGCATAGTACGGGTATAGAGGGCATGAAAAATATCACCGAGAAGAGTAGGCACAGGATTGCGAGACAGGAAGATCTTAATCACATTCACATCTATGAAGGAATCTGGATTCAGGAAAAGAACCAAACCGTAGATAAGGAGAGCTAAGATGTCTTCAAAAGCCTAAAAGTCCAAGTTATCCCAGAATAGTTGAGCTTGATCTATCAGAAACTTGGCTAAGAAACCTTCAACCCTGCTTCGTGTCTCCCAGTTGGATACTACATCATCCCTTTTTAGATGCAAAGCTGAAGCAATGTCCTCTGGTCTAGGAGTCTCTTCCAAAGCTGTGGAGGGTATCTGCTCGAGGATGGATATGCCCAATAAGTGAGAAAACTCTTCCATAGTAGGAACTAGCTAATAATCCGGGAAAGTGAAGCAATGATGCACCAGATCAAAGAACTGGAAAAACACACTCATCATTTGCTCATCAAACTTTGAGGTAACCAAGCTAAGAAGCTGACCATGTCTTCTAATGAATGAAGAAGTATCAGAAACTCTCGAGGCCAAATCTTTAAGTTGAGCAGGTATTTGCACAAAGTTAACTCGGATGGTGTTTCTGCGCATGGAAGCCATAATCTGCAAAACAGAACAAAGATAAATCCCCTTGGTCTTTGAAATGGTTAGTATAATGAAGTATGCATGCTATGTTATGATGCATGATGTCATGATAAAACACACAACAGGTATAACAGATAACAGACATGGTAAAGGCAAACAAGTCACATAAGAGCCCTTAAGTTTCAGGCTTGCATGGGGTCTAGGTATTACCCTCTTGAAGTTCAGTTGGTTTAACCTGTCCTAATAATAGTAACCGGGTTCTAGAGGTTCTCAATATCACTGACCATCCTCCATCAGTCATGGTTTCAGCTCACGCAATCTTTTCTTGCGGCCGGAACTATCTCGAGAGTATGGTCTCAATGAGTGTAGTATCGAGTATCAACCAATTCTCAGCTTTAAACCGAGGCCGACTATCTCACTACTTCCTATGGCCAAGTTGGTCAATTATAGGTTCTAAGGTCAGTTGATGCTTAACGATAAACGCAGCGGCCCCGTATTCTCCTCGTTTCTCCACAAAGGATACCGGTACCAACCAATGTGCCACATCAACGTAGCTACTTCTTCAACCGTATCGGTATACGCCATACAGTTCCCTCATAGTTTATTGCTACTTACCTAAAAGGTGTCCCTCAGATCCAGTTTAGGATCTATAGTAACTCCCAATACAAAACCCTCAAAAGTAAAGCAATCAAATAAAACAAGAGAAGCAATTTATGATTAACTAAATCCTAAGGTATACCCCACTTATAATCCCCAGCAGAGTCGCCAATTCTGTGATACGGTGGCAAAACCGGACTGTTTTTAGGAAAATGCTGGTTTGTGTTTTGTGTTTGTGTTTGCAAAATGTCGCGGTAAGCAAGAGTCGCCATCGACTTTTATTTTATCCAACTGGAAAGGAAAAAAGCACAGAAAAATTCATTTTTCTAGATTTTGAGTACGGGAGGTAGATTATAGAGAGGGAGGGTATTAGCACCCTTTCTATCCGTAGTTTTCTACGGGCTCTTAGGTACTTGCTCATCATTTTTAAAAATTGCTTTCGTGTTTGTGTGTTTTAAAAAGTTTTTGTTTTAACTTCTGTGATCGGTGGAAGTAGAACTGACTATTTTGAAATGCTGGTTCACGAAATGTCGCGGTAAGCAAGAGTCGCCACCGTCTTTTATTTTCTCCAACAAGGAAAGGACAAAAGCACAGCAAAATTCCTTTTCGAGATGTTTCTCGGTTTGGGAGGTAGATTATAGAAAGGGAAGGTGTTAGCACCCTTTCTATCCGTGGTTATCCACGGGCTCTTAGGTACTTGCTCACTATGTTTTCAAAATGTTTTGCTTTTCTTGTGTTTGTGGGTTTTGAAAAAGTTTGTTTGAAAACTTCGATTTAACTCTTGTATCTGTCCTCAAGAGTGTATGAAGTGTTGTTTGAAAACTTTTGTCAGAAAAGTGTAGGTGCGAAAAGTTGTTTTGTTTTGAAAGAGAAAGCACCTTAGAACCTCTACCTACTCAAAAGAAATTAAGCTGTGTAAATGTCCTTTAGACAGTACTATCCCACTATTGAGAAGTAGGTAGCACCGTCGTTGGAGTTTTCGGGTCAATTCGATTATATGGGACATGTGGTCACCAAAGCAATAGTAGGACGCCTTAGCGGTAACCCTAATGTCTTAGATCCTTTTTATCCGAGGCAACCGTTTCGAGGCAACTTGGATCTTTAGACAAGAGGGCGACCTCTAAAACACCCTATACTCAATGACCACGTCGAGGCAACCAAGTGAGGCGTACCCTAAGAGTGGCATGTGCGAGTGTGTCAAGATTCAGTTAAGTTATCTTTGTACATGTTATGGTGAGCTACGGGTTGATTTTAATTTCAGAGATAAGTCTTGTCATGCATAGCCTAGTTAACATACATCTAGCAGTTAAATGTTGGGGAAAATAAATCTACGCTATTACAAGGCGTCGGGTATTTACAATGCCAAAAACAAACCCTTTGAAAAAGGTAAATGCGGGAAATTAAATAAAGCGATAAAAAGTCCTAATTAACGCTATTACATCCTCGGAGCAATTACATAAATATGATCAAAAATTAATCAAGAATAAACATATGCGCGAGAGAAAATTGAATCAGAGAAGTCCTTAGGATTTTGACCCTTTTTGAGAAAGAAAGAAGTTTTTTTTGGTGGTTTATGAATTAAATTAAATTAAACCTAATTAATTAATTAACAAAAAGAAATATTTTTTAAGTTTTTTATGTTTTTAATGAAAATAAAATAAAATAAAAAGATGATTAAAATGGTCAAACCCTAATTCTATGTTAATTTTATTTATTGTGAAAAAAGTATTGAAATTAACCTAATTAAAAGACTAAATTAATTAATTATATTTATTTACAAAAACAATAAATTAAAGGTGAAATTAATAAATAATTATAATAATAAAAATATTACATTTTTAGTTTTCTGAATTTTATTATGAAAATAATTAATTATGTTAATTAAATAATAATAATAATAATAATAATTAGTAAAATAGTTAAGTGGAAAATATAAAAGAAAAAACAAGAAAAACAAGAAGAGAATAAACCAGGGGGGACTGGCCCAATATGGAGGTATGTTTGGAAATTCTCAGGCCCAACAATTCCAGCCACGTTTGACTTTCTTGATTGTCCATGAATATGTTGACTGGGAGTATGATGATCATCATCTCATGGCCATTAGATGTGAGCCTGAAGACACCTGGCGCGTGGATATTTGAGGTACATGGTAGACCACCTCCTGAAGCCTGCATGTAATTATATGAAGAAAAATAGAAACAAGTGTTTTGGGGGACCTGGGATTCGAACCCGGGTCCCAATGCTTCCAAGCCAGCACGCTAACCACTCCACCATCACGCTTTAGTCATTATTAGAATAATAAACAATTAATATATTAACAAACACACAAATATGTTATACAAAAGAAAAAACGCGCGCCTTTTCAAACCAACCATTCAGAGGCTAACACCTCATCATCTTCTTCGCTGTTATGCAAAAATAAACATTAGATAGCGAGGGTTTTTAACCCCCACTAAACATGGTGGCGAAAAATAGCGAATAGAGATGCAGTATATGTAAATATTTTGCGATGGTTCCTTTGTTTTCGTCTTGTCCTAACGAGTTCAATCATGGGTCTCACAAGGCTTAATTTTTCCTGGATTGCAAAGCCCCAATTCCAAAACTTATGAACCCTAGAAATCGTCCATGGCATTTCGTGATTCAATGCATAATAATTCAATTAAATGATTCCATAAGCTTGGTATGACCTCTGGCAATGCAACACAATCAATAAAACATGTTAATTATGCATGAATTCAACAATACGATTTTGGAAAAAAGCTTCAAACCGTGGTTCTGTTTAGGGCGATTCTTTGAGCTTCAAGGCTTGAATTTGATTGCCACACACTCCTGGGAACTCCTGCAAGGTGTTAGGATCAACAAATTGCCTTGAATTGGCCTGGAACGTGAAAATCAGTTTTGCAATTTTTCTTGAAATTTCTCAATATGGCTATGGTCTTTCTACAGCTTTTTTCACGTGTGTGGCATCAGGGTTTTCTTGAATATATATAGGAGAATGAAATTAGGTCACAATCTTGAGCAAAAATCCATGGAATTGATGATTGAATATTTGATTGAAAATCAAATCTTTTTGCATTTTCATGATTGAATAAAGTTGCCAAATTTGGAGGTTTTTGCATCTTTGATTTGTACACGAAATTGCCAGCATATCTTGACCATATTTGCTTCACAAAAAGATTGAAAAACCACATCTTTGTATTTTCCTACCATTTAAATTAATTAAATGAATTAATATCAATTAAAAATCCAATTAATTAATAAAAAATAAGAAAATAAATTCAATTAAGCTTGATGGGTCGTGCATAGGCCATGGATGAAGTTTCAAGAATAGATTTGAGGCCCATTAGCAAAAATAAGGTGTTTTGAGCAAAGTTGACTTTTGCAAATTCACAAAAATTTCCCAACTTCTCCAATGCATATCTTGCTCAATTTTGATCATATGAACATGTTCATGGACATTTTGGAAAGGTCTTGAAGTACTCTAACCAATGCCTTTGGTCCCATGTCATTTGGATTTACCAATCTCAAGTTATGGCCTTTGACTCAAAGTGTACTTTTGTTGACTTTTGAAATTGACCTATAATGTAGAAATTGATAACTTTTTGTGAGAGCATTTCTTGGACTTGGAATGTGAATATGGATTGTAGGAAATGTCATCCCCTTCAAAATGAGCATTGGATGGGATTTTTATGATGAACAATGAAAAAGTTATGCCCTGGTCAATATACAGTTGACTTTTCTACTGTCCAAAAATAGTAACTTTTTGCATCTTGATGATTTTGAGCTGTCCTTGTGAAATCATGATCAAGACTTGATCAAATGATGATTGTGAACTCAAAATAAGATGTTGACCAAAAATTCTGACTTTTGACTGTAAAATGACCATTTTGCCCCTGTAGTTGATTGTAGGTCAAATGAAGCCTTTGACTGTGCAAATTGACACTGTGAGTCTTGAGACTTGTCATGTAGATGCTTGAGAATGTATATGGGCCTATGAGACTTGATTGAACCATTGAAAACCTCAAATTCTTTGAAAGAACCAAAACCCAAGTTTCAGCTGGCTTAGGAGGTGTTTGACTGTCTAATCCTTGAGCAATCTTGAACCATTTGAAGATGATTCTTGACAAACCTTGAGGAATATGGGAGGGAAAATTTTGGGGTACAATAGTTGCCCCTGTTCAATCTTCTTAAACCTGAGGATGTAGATTGGCTTGCGTTCCTTTCGTGATCCGAAGGTGGAAGATGATTGAACACTAAAGTGCCCAGAAATTTGCACTCGCATAGTGGAGTATCAGCAATGTGATGTCGGCAATGGGCTTACAGATGCCATTTGGAGATATGATGGATAGGAGGATGGGCTTATAGATTCCATCTGGAGATGTGACAGAATCTTGTCGGGAATGGGCTTACAGATGCCATCTGGAAATGCTTGTTGAATTGTGACTTGGTAGGTTGAAAGAAGGAACCTGTGTAGGGTCGCCTGACGATGAGTCTGTGTAAAACTGCATCTGTAAGAGAAGGAACCGGTGTAGGGTTGCTTCATGATGGTAAAGTAGATAGTTGTCCTGTCTGGTTTCAGGTATTAATCTATAGTCCGCCGTCCACAGACATTTCCTGGCTAGTTACAGGTGTTGATCTGGAACTTAAGAGAAGTGGGTCAAGGAGATAGTTGTCCTGGCTTGTTTCAGGTATTAATCTCGGACCTGAGAAAGAAAGATGGTTTTCCTGCTGGTTTCAGGTATTAATCTTCAATCTCTTCAATGTAGATAACTTTCCTGGCTAGTTACAAGTATAGATCTACAAATTAATTCATATAGGTGGTTTTCCTGTCTGGTTTCAAGTGTTAACCTATAATCAGTCGTCCACAGATATTTCCTAGCTAGTTACAGGTGTTGATCTGGAACTTAAGAGAAGTGGGTCAAGGAGATAGTTTTCCTGTCTGGTTTCAGGTATTAATCTCTGACTTGAGAAAGAAAGATAGTTTTCCTGGCTTGCTACAGGTATTAATCTTCAATCTCTTCAACATAGATACTTTCCTGGCTAGTTACAGGTATAGATCTACAATCAGTCGTTCACAGATATTTCCTGGCTAGTTACAGGTGTTGATCTGGAACTTGAGAAAGGTGGATGGGTTGTCTCTATTGACAGGTTGAGCTTCAGAAAAATCTTTAGGAATCGATTTAACTGGTTTTGTCTCCTTTGACTGGGTTAGCATCAGAAAAATCTTTAGGAATCGATTCAACTGGTTTTGTCTCCTTTGACTGGGTTAGCATCAGAAAAATCTTTAGGAATCGATTCAACTGGTTTTGTCTCCATTGACTGACTTGGCTTCAAAAAAATATTTAGGAATAGACTTAACTGGTCTTGTCTCCATTGACTGACTGGCCTCAGAAAAATATTTAGGAATCGATTTAACTGGTCTTGTCTCCATTGACGGCGTTCGCATCAGAAAAATCTTTAGGAACCGATTTAACTGGTTTTGTCTCCATTGACTGGCTTTGCCTCAGAAAAATCTTTAGGAATCGATTTAACTGGTTTTTGACAAGGTCTTGGAATATCTTCAACTGGATCGGCATCAGAAAAATCTTTAGGAATTGAATTAATTGGATCAGAGAAGGCCTTTGACTGGATCGGCATCAGAAAAATCTTTAGGAATCGATTTAACTGGACCAGGAAAGGTCTTGGAATCTTCAACTGGGTCTGCATCAGGAAAATCTTTAGGAATCGATTTAACTGGACCAGAGAAGGCCTTTGACTGGATCGGCATCAGAAAAATATTTAGGAATCGATTTAACTGGACCAGGAAAAGTCTTGGAATATCTTCAACTGGATCGGCATCAGAAAAATCTTTAGGAATCGATTTAACTGGACCAGAGAAGGCCTTTTGATATGGCTGAGAATTTAACTGCATCCTTCCTGAAAGGTAAAGGTCAGTCATATGCAATGCATGATATGGATCAAGCAATGATGCTCTCAACATAAATGAAATTGTATGGTATGATGCGTATATGCATGTATCATGACGTATGAAAATGTGATGCTTTAGCTGGGGAGAATAAATCCCGGAGTTGCTGGAGAATAGTGTTGAGTTCTTCATTTCTGCTGGGGATGATGAACGAAGATGACTGCAAGAATAAACCGGTGGGAGAAGATGACTCCGTTGGGGGATAAACCTGGTGGAGAGATTACTCTGCGGGGAATTACTCTGTGGGGAAGAGATACTTTGCTGAGATCTTAACGATAACTCCGCTGGGGGCTCCGTTGATAAGCTCTGTTGGGGATTTTGATGAACTCCGCTGGGGGATAGAAAGGACTTCGCTGGGGACGATCTTTCCGTTGCAATTTGCTGAGGATAACCCAGTTAGACTCTGGTGGGGGATAACCTTCTGAATATGGATGGAGAGAGATGCATTTGTACTGCGGGGAATATTAAGATCTTCTGGGGAAACCCAACTTTTTCAGGACTGATGGTAGACCAACTCTGCTTGGGGAGGAGCATTGCCGACTTGCTGGGGATACTATACCTTTTTAGGGCTGATGGGAGACCAACTCTGCTTAGGGAGAGTATTGTTGACTCTTGTCTTACTCCACGGGGAGTGGAGGTATCTTGGTCATATTCTTCAACTGAACTTACCTTGGTACCTTGGTGGATAGAGCAGCTTGTACAGTTCAAACAATTCTTATTGCCCCAGTTTCTGTGGGAGAAGGTACCTGTGGAGGTGCTTGATAACTGCCGATTGACAAATCTTCTTCTGGTAGGTAAGTGACGAGATGACGGGACATAGTCGTACACTTTTGATCCCTAACTTTTGCCTGGGTCGCCCTTTCGGGTTTTCAGCCCATCGGGATACCCTTTTTTGCCCAAGCCGCCTTTTCAGGTTTTCGACTTGCCGGGTGTACAGATTTTTTTATTTTCATCCCTTATTTTTGCCCGAACCCTTTTGGTTCGCCGGGAAGCCCTTATTTTTTCCTAAGCCAGTCGAATTAGCGGGTCTTTAATTATGCGTAGTATTTTTTTGACTATGTCCACTTTCTCAGAGCGCAGGGAGTTGTCACTGTCAGTAGCGTTGTGTTGCCATACCACCAGAAGATGCTTGATCGTGCAAGATTCGTTGCTGGGATTCGTGTTCAATGCCCCAATTGATTCAGATGGAGATTTTCCCCTGGCTATTTGGCATCTTGAGAGATTCCTTGAATCTTGACTTGACTGCCCCAAATGATGGACAATGCTTATGTCGTGCCCCTTGATTGGAAGTGTTTTTGTTCACTAGATATTCTTCGTGCGAATTTCTCTGCTGTTTGAACAAATAGTCATATGCAAACAATTTTATTTTAAAATGAAAAACTTATGTCTGTCTTGAAGTTTTTTGAAAATGCAGTTTTTAATAAAACAAGTGAATTTTTGTAAAATGTGATGTCAACTCAAGATTTTACAATGAACCCTACAGGAGTCAGGATACCTTTTGTAACAGTATGCTTTCGAACTAACCCATGCTTCAGCTAGGACTTTTAAGGGTTATAACGTGGCCTGGTTCACGGTTTAAGAAACAAAGGATAAAGGCTCAAATTTTATTGGTACCCACCCGTTCTTCGTGATGTTCTTCGATCCTAAACTCATCTAATCGTGCATTTAGGTCCTGTTTGAGTCTTTGCTCTGATATTCTGGTGATGGTTCGGATGTTGATAGTTTATTTTGACCAGGCATTCATTTTTGTTGAGAGTTTGTAGGACCTCTTTCTTTTTTGTTTTTATTATCCCTGTTTTTTGCCTGAACTGTTTCTTTTGTGATTACAGTCAGCGGGATGCCCTAGTTTTGTTGTAAGTCTCCTTCATAGGTTTTGACTTAATGGGATTTTATTTCTGAGAGATAATGACTGCCTGTCTTTATGATTATTCGGAACCATCACTGTCTTTTGTTTCGGAAGGACTTCTTTGATGCCATTCATTGTGCACCTGGATTAACTGAGAAAACTACCCTGCCCCAGGTTATGATTAAGGGTTTTAATTTTTGAAAAGAAAAACTCCAACTTCTTTGGCTCAAAGGGGTTGACTAGGGATTATCTTCCTTATAACTCCACTGTTTAGGATTTGAAACAATGCATGTACCTCATCAGTGGGGTCTGTTCAAAAGCATATTGTAAAGATCGTGGTATCGTTTTCGTCATCCTCCCTCAAAAGGCTTAGAATTTTTTTAATCGAGAGTTGAACATCAAAAAAAATGAAAGAATTTGAATAGAGTGAATACGAATGGATTGATTCAAAACAGACATATGCGATGCATTAATGAAATAAAAAAAATTTGTCATGACAATATTTGTTTGAATAAGCAAAGAAAAATACAACTTGAAAATTCAAATAAAACAAAAGGCTTCAATGATTCGGCATAGGAGCAGTGATTATGTTGGGAGTCTCTGGAAGGTCAAACTGGATTTCTTTGGTGTCAATCATGTCTTGAACCTTATTCTTCAGGGGCCAACAGTTGTTTGTGTCATGTCCCGGACTGTCAGAATGGTACGCACACCTTTCAGTGGGATGATAGGTAGGAGCGGAAGTGTTTGGGTTCCGGAGAGGATCCCTTAATGTAATCAGCCCTGCCTTCAACATTTGTTGTAGCGCTTGAGTCAGTGACATGTTGATCTTAGTGAATTGCCTCTTGGGCTTGTTTGGCTTGCTATGATCAACCTGTTGTTCTTGGCGAGGTTGTTGTTGGACCTGTGAAGTAGTAGCAACTTGGGGAGGTCCATTCTTCACCAAAACAAACCTTTGACTTCTCGGAAGTTGATTAATGACTTGATCCTCAGCCTTGACTATTTGCTTCATACTGTTATATCTGTCTTGATGAAGCTGGTTGATCATGGTTCTCAACTCTTCTTACTCCCGAGCTAAGCCTTGGGTAAGAGCCATCTGCCCCAGCATCTGGGTTCTCATTGCGTCTACCTCAGCTTGCAGATGTTTCAACCGTTCGTCCTTATTGTCTTCAGGACTCTTCTTGACCAAATTCCCCATGAGGAGTGTTCTCAACTCTTCCTGCCCCTTGGATAGGCTTAGGAAGATTTCCCTGAACTGAGTCTCTTGAGTATGAAGATCCTGGTTGCCTTGTTGGAAAGCCATTGCTGAAATAAACAGCGAGAACGTGAGAGACCTGTAAAGGGTGACCTGTGATGCAATGATATGTATGCAATGTTTTCAAGGATCTCGCGGGGTAAACAAGAAACTGTTAGAATTTGAATCCGGTAGCTTGATTGAAGGAACTTCATGTTGCTGAGAGTCCTTCTTCAAGAGTCAAAGCTCACCATATCGAGTGGGTCATAGCCCCTGACTCGAGTTATCATGTTTTGATCTCCTAACTAGAGGAAAATAAATCCCCTTTGCCCCTTGCTAGACAGTTGGTTCATCATGACCTACATCACAAACCCTTGAGATCCTTGAAATGGGTTAGTCCTTATGCAGGATGTATGCAATGTTATGATGTTATGATGTTATGATGTGTATGCTATATGTGTGAGGTGATGTAAGTAAGCCTGCTATAAATCCAAATTGTTGGATAAGGACTGTAAACAAAACCTGCAAGGAGCTCATGCTGTCAGATAACAAGAATGTGCAAGTAGTTCAAGTTTGAAGGCACACAAGTCACACAAAAGAGCCCTTAGATTTCAGGCCAGCATGAAGTTTAGGTACTACCCTCTTTTAGTTTCAGTTGGTTAAGACCTGTCCTAAAAATAGTAACCGGTTTCTAGAGGATCTCAATATTACTGACTACCCTCAATCGGTTATAACTCCAGCTTAGCAATCTTTTCTTGCGGCCGGAACCATCGCGAGAGTTTAGCCTCAATGAGTGTAGCATACTGCTACTGTTCTATGGCCAAGTTGGTCAATTTAAGGTTCTAAGGTCAGTTGGTGCTTAATGACTCCTCAGAAGACCCATATTCTCCTCGTTCCAACACAAGGGATATCGGTACAGACCAAGGTGTCACACCAACGTAGCTACTGCTTCACCCGTGTCGGTCTACGCCGGACAGGTCCCTCACAGTTTATTGCTACTTACCTAAAGGGTATTCCCCAGATCCGGGTTAGGATCTATGAAACTCCAATACAAGCCCACAATATTAAAGCAAACAAGGCATACAATTGAAAACATAGAATGATCTAATCCTAAGGTACACCTCACTTATTAAAGTCTCCCCAGTAGAATCGCCAGTTCTGTGATCGGTGGAAATAGAACTGACTGTTTTGAAATGCTGGTTCATGAAATGTCGCGGTAAGCAAGAGTCGTCACCGTCTTTTATTTTCTCCAACAAGGAAAGGACAAAAGCACAGCAAAATTCCTTTTCGAGATGTTTCTCGGTTCGGGAGGTAGATTATAGAAAGGGAAGGTGTTAGCACCCTTTCTATCCGTGGTTATCCACGGGCTCTTAGGTACTTGCTCACTGTTTTCAAAATGTTTTGCTTTTCTTGTGTTTGTGGGTTTTGAAAAAGTTTGTTTGAAAACTTTGATTTAACTCTTGTATTTGTCCTCAAGAGTGTATGAAGTGTTGTTTGAAAACTTTTGTCAGAAAAGTGTAGGTGCGAAAAGTTGTTTTGTTTTGAAAGAGCAAGTACCTTAGAACCTCTACCTACTCAAAAGAAATTAAGCTGTGTAAATGTCCTTTAGACAGTACTATCCTACTATTAAGAAGTAGGTAGCACCGTCGTTGGAGTTTTCGGGTCAATTCGATTATATGGGACATGTGGTCACCAAAGCAATAGTAGGACGCCTTAGCGGTAACCCTAATGTCTTAGATCCTTTTTATCTGAGGCAACCGTTTCGAGGCAACTTGGATCTTTAGACAAGAGGGCGACCTCTAAAACACCCTATACTCAATGATCACGTCGAGGCAACCAAGTGAGGCGTACCCTAAGAGTGGCATGTGCGAGTGTGTCAAGATTCAATTAAGTTATCTTTGTACATGTTATGGTGAGCTACGGGTTGATTTTAATTTCAGAGATAAGTCTTGTCATGCATAGCCTAGTTAACTTACATCTAGCAGTTAAATGTTGCGGAAAATAAATCTACGCTATTACAAGGCGTCGGGTATTTACATCGCCAAAAACAAACCCTTTGAAAAAGGTAAATGCGGGAAATTAAATAAAGCGATAAAAAGTCCTAATTAACGCTATTACATCCTCAGAGCAATTACATAAATATGATCAAAAATTAATCAAGAATAAACATACGTGCGAGAGAAGATTGAATCGGAGAAGTCCTTAGGGTTTTGACCCTTTTTGAGAAAGAAAGAAGTTTTTTTTGGTGGTTTATGAATTAAATTAAATTAAACCTAATTAATTAATTAACAAAAAGAAATATTTTTTAAGTTTTTTATGTTTTTAATGAAAATAAAATAAAATAAAAATATGATTTAAATGGTCAAACCCTAATTCTATGTTAATTTTATTTATTGTGAAAAAAGTATTGAAATTAACCTAATTAAAAGACTAAATTAATTAATTATATTTATTTACAAAAACAATAAATTAAAGGTGAAATTAATAAATAATTATAATAATAAAAATATTACATTTTTAGTTTTCTAAATTTTATTATGAAAATAATTAATTATGTTAATTAAATAATAATAATAATAATAATAATTAGTAAAATAGTTAAGTGGAAAATATAAAAGAAAAAACAAGAAAAATAAGAAGAATAAACCAGGGGGGGACTGGCCCAATATGGAGGTATGTTTGGAAATTCTCAGGCCCAACAATTCCAGCCACGTTTGACTTTCTTGATTGTCCATGCATATGTTGACTCGGAGTATGATGATCATCATCTCATGGCCATTAGATGTGAGCCTGAAGACACCTGGCGCGTGGATATTTGAGGTACATGGTAGACCACCTCCTGAAGCCTGCATGTAATTATATGAAGAAAAATAGAAACAAGTGTTTTGGGGGACCTGGGATTCGAACCCAGGTCCCAATGCTTCCAAGCCAGCACGTTAACCACTCCACCATCACGCTTTTGTCATTATTAGAATAATAAACAATTAATATATTAACAAACACACAAATATGTTATACAAAAGAAAAAACGTGCGCCTTTTCAAACCAACCATTCAGAGGCTAACACCTCATCATCTTCTTCGCTGTTCTGCAAAAATAAACATTAGATAGCGGGGGTTTTAACCCCCACTAAACATGGTGGCAAAAAATAGCGAATAGAGATGCAGTATATATAAATATTTCGCGATGGTTCCTTTGTTTTCGTCTTGTCCTAACGAGTTGAATCATGGGTCTCACAAGGCTTAATTTTTCCTGGATGGCAAAGCCCCAATTCCAAAACTTATGAACCCTAGAAATCGTCTATGGCATTTCGTGATTCAATGCATAATAATTCAATTAAATGATTCCATAAGCTTGGTATGACCTCTGGCAATGCAACACAATCAATAAAACATGTTAATTATGCAAGAATTCAACAATACAATTTTGGAAAAAAGCTTCAAACCGTGGTTCTGTTTAGGGCGATTCTTTGAGCTTCAAGGCTTGAATTTGATTGCCACACACTCCTGGGAACTCCTGCAAGGTGTTAGGATCAACAAATTGCCTTGAATTGGCTTAGAACGTGAAAATCAGTTTTGCAATTTTTCTTGAAATTTCTCAATATGGCTATGGTCTTTCTGCAGCTTTTTTCACGTGTGTGGCATCAGGGTTTGCTTGAATATATATAGGAGAATGAAATTAGGTCACAATCTTGAGCAAAAATTCATGGAATTGATGATTGAATATTTGATTGAAAATCAAATCTTTTTGCATTTTCATGATTGAATAAAGTTGCCAAATTTGGAGATTTTTGCATCTTTGATTTGTACACGAAATTGCCAGCATATCTTGACCATATTTGCTTCACAAAAAGATTGAAAAACCACATCTTTGTATTTTCCTACAATTTAAATTAATTAAATGAATTAATATCAATTAAAAATCCAATTAATTAATAAAAAATAAGAAAATAAATTCAATTAAGCTTGATGGGTCGTGCATAGGCCATGGATGAAGTTTCAAGAAGAGATTTGAGGCTCATTAGCAAAAATAAGGTGTTTTGAGCAAAGTTGACTTTTGCAAATTCACAAAAATTTCTCAACTTCTCCAATGCATATCTTGCTCAATTTTGATCATATGAACATGTTCTTGGACATTTTGGAAAGTTATTGAAGTCCTCTAACAAATGCCTTTGGTCCCATGTCATTTGGATTTACCAATCTCAAGTTATGGCCTTTGACTCAAAGTGTACTTTTGTTGACTTTTGAAATTGACCTATAATGTAGAAATTGATAACTTTTTGTGAGAGCATTTCTTGGACTTGGAATTTGAAGATGGATTGTAGGAAATGTCATCCCCTTCAAAATGAGCATTGGATGGGATTTTTCTGATGAACCATGAAAAAGTTATGCCCTGGTCAAGATACAGTTGACTTTTCTGCTGTCCAAAAATAGTAACTTTTTGCATCTTGATGATTTTGAGTTGTCCTTGTGAAATCATGATCAAGACTTGATCAAATGATGATTGTGAACTCAAAATAAGATGTTGACCAAAAATTCTGACTTTTGACTATAAAATGACCATTTTGCCCCTGCAGTTGATTGTAGGTCAAATGAAGCCTTTGACTGTGCAAATTGACACTGTGAGTCTTGAGACTTGTCATGTAGATGCTTGAGAATGTATATGGGCCTATGAGACTTGATTGAACCATTGAAAACCTCAAATTCTTTTAAAGAACCAAAACCCTAGTTTCAGCTGGCTTAGGAGGTGTTTGACTGTCTAATCCTTGAGCAATCTTGAACCATTTGACGATGATTCTTGACAAACCTTGAGGAATATGGGAGGGCAAATTTTGGGGTACAACAACTTTGTTTTAACCATTGTTTCTATCCTCAAGAGTGTTACGAAGTGTTTTCGAAAACTTTGTTTGAAAAGTGTTTGGTGTGAAAAAGTTGACTTTGAGCAAGTACCTACTAGCATCTACTTACTCGAAAAAAGAATGTTTCTGTTCTTGTTTCCTTTAGACAGCGCTATCCCACTATTAGTGAGTAGGTAGCACCATCGTTGGATTTGTAAGGGTCAATTCAAAAGGGACGTACGATCACTAAAGCAATGTTAGGACGTCTTAGTAATAACCCTAATGTCTTAAGATCATATTCGAGGCAACATTTCCGAGGCAACCTTTCCGAGGCAACCTTTCCGAGGCAACATTTCCGAATGGGACTTTTAATCTTTGTTTAGACAAGAGAGAAGCCACTAAAATACCCTATACTTAATGATCGTTTACCGAAGGCAACCGAAGTGGGAGTATACCCTAGGAGTGCACATGTGCGAGTGATACAATTTCAAGTTATTATCTTTTCACATTTAGGGTTTGCTAACCATTTTAAAATTAACATACATTCTTGTCATGCAACCCTATTATCATACATCTAACAGTAAATATTTGCGAAAATTAAAAAGCGGAAAATAAAAGTTACTCTATTACAAGGCTTCGGGGATTAATTACATAGCCAAAAACCCATAAAACGATAAATAAAAGAAAAATCCTAATTAAACTATTACATCCCATGAGCAGTTACATCAATATTGTAAAAATAAATAAACGTGCGCGATGAAACGAGAACGAGAGAAAATTAGGGTTTTGACCCCGTCTAAACCTAATTGAAAGAAAATCATTTTTTGATTTTTTTTTATTTTTTGAGAAAAGAATAAGGTTTTAAATTAAATAAATACAAACCTAATTACTAATTGATTTAAATTAAGAAAATTAATTAAATCACTTATTTTTTGTATTTTTGTTATTTTGAGAAAAAGAAAATAAATGTTAAATCAAATAAAAGAATTTTTTTTACAATAACCAGGTATTAAAATAACATTTCGCAAATAACCGCGTTTCAGAAAAAATTACGCAAATAACCATGTTTCGGATGACTCCCCAAAGGCGGAGCCATCTCACTTGGCGCCTCCACCTCTAGATTTGCCCTAGGCGCCATCTCACTTGGCGCCTCCTCTCACTTTTAGCCAAGTGAGATGGCGCATGCACTTTAAAAGTGAGAGGAGGCGCCATCTCACTTGGCTCCTAGGGCAAAACTAGGGCAAAATGTTGTTTTATAAATAATTTGTCTGTTTCTCCGTCGTTTCTCACACTTTCTCGCACTGTTTTGTTATTTTTTACTCTGTTATTTGTGTCATGACATCGCCCATGATTTTTATTAGAGATGGTTATGTTATCTTCTCCGTCACAAAACCTGCGATGAAAATGAAATTCTGGCACATTCACTCCATGGAGCGTCTGAAGCCGGAATTGATGCGATGGCTAGATGGAGACATTGCGGAGGGGGAAAAATTCGAAGGATCCAGCGAAGACGAACAACAACCTCACATGCGACAGGAAGACCTAATGTATGGTTGGAGGAAGTCAAAACAGACAGCGATGTAATGTTGATGATGCATGGGTCAGATGAAATTGTGTTAACAGTTGTAATTTCGTAGACGGAATATCGTGTTTTTTCTTGTACGCGCAATATTTATTATAGCAAAAATTGTTAGCAGAAAACCCTAATGTTTACAACATAATTAAGGAAAGATTTTCTGTATTACAATTTTTATGTGGTCGAGGCAGACGCCCGATTCGGACAATTTTTGCGATTGTGTCCGACCTGACGGCATAAACCACACTTTCTTTCCAGCTTGTCAAGATCGTCCATTTCTGTTGTGATACGCTTACTTTTGGGACGACCCTTCTTGTTCCTTCGCATTTGGTCATTGTGCCACACTATTTCGCTGTCGTATGCAGGCCAATAATCTGGTTTTGCTACTAAAGGAAAGTTGTTGTTGTAAACGTTGAACAACGTTTCAGATTTGTAAATGTGTGACAGAAGTTGCAGCGCGTCTTGATGGGTATAAGCACAAGCGGCAATGACATGAGATCAAGGCATACGAAATGCTTGAAACCTGCCACAATCGCACCAACTAGAAGGTAGTATGACCCTATATTCTTGTCTTGGCAGGCCTTCGTTGTGGTCGATTATTTCTTTCACAATGAAGTTGTGGCTGTGTCGGTCAAACCGTATAACCATATGAGTGTTGGCTTTGGCACTTTCTGCCTTAATGTATTTCATGCAGCTTTCACTCCATAGTTGTCCAGATTGCAACACCGCATTCCACATTTCACCTCTTTTGGCAAACAACGCAGCCATCCTAAAATACGTAGATTTTACCAAAGCAGCGATCGGGAGGCTTCGTATGCCTTTGAATACCCCATTCATCGATTCAATAAGATTCGTTGTCATGTGCCCCCATCTTTGGCCATTGTCGTATGACCTATTCCATTTTTCCACCGGAATATTATCGATCCACCTATCGGCTTCCGGATTTGACAAACGGATCTCGTTGCGGTAATATTTGAATGTGGGTTGTGTCAATGCATATCCCGCATTCATAACCGCTTTCCTTAGTGTTTTGTCCTTGATCTCCCTCGTGAAATTCTGGACGATATGCCTAACACAATAGACATGCGTAAAAGGAGGGTCATGCCAACCGTTTGCAGGATTATTGTAGGCACTTTCAATGGAGGCATATTTGTCCGAGATCAAACAGAGATCTGGTTGAGGAACCACGTGTGTCCGCAGGTTTTTCAGAAAAAACCTCCAAGCACCACCGGTCTCCCCCTCGACTAGGGCAAAGGCAATGGGGAAAATGTTGTTGTTGCCATCTTGTGCAACTGCCATCAGTAGCGTGCCTTTGTATTTCCCATACAACCAAGTCCCATCAATTTGTATAATTGTTTTGCATGATGCAAACCCTGTGATGCAAGGTTGAAATGCCTAAAACACTCGACTGAATATTCTGTTGTCGTTTAGTTGACTACCATCTTGGGCGTATGCTTGCACTGTTTCCAGAACGTAAACAGTACCCGGAGAATACGTCTTGAGTGCATTCAGGTAGCAAGGAAGTTCTTAGTATGACTCCTCCCAGTTTCTGTACACCTTTTCAATCTCCTTAGTCTTTTCTAACCACGCCTTACGGTAAGACGGAGTATAGTTAAAAACCATGGTGATGTGGGAGATGATTGTTTTCACCTTTAAAGATGGGTCGTTGCTGACCAGTGGTAGGATTTCTTGACAGATGAGATTGTAATTAAGTTTTCGGTGGTCCTGTGATTGGGTAGAACTTACACAAGTGTGGGTAGTGATGGAACCTATGACCCAGCAATCACCTCTTAATCTGTATGATGCAATGAGCTTGAACATACAGTAAGGGTGGACACACTTGATCTTGTACCTTTCTGGGTTGACACGGTCCACCTTAAAATCAACCGAGTTAAGCATGTGGAATTTTTTATGGCTCTGATGCATTCCTCTCTGTTACGAAACTTGTCCTTCTCTTTTAAGTTTTCATCCGACTGCATATACGGATTGAAAAATAAATCAGTAGACGGTTCATCTCTGCCCATGTTGAAGTTTGTCATGTGCGGAGGTGGTGTGTAGATCTCGTTTGCAGGAATACTAGGTATGCCATCATTGTCGGAATCATCATTCACAATTTCATCAAACTCTAACTCGTCATCTTCTTCTTCTTCATCAACTGCATCTACCTCAGCTTGTTCATTCTCCAAAGGATCAACCACTTGTTCATCTTTTCAATAGAGTCGTACCCAGAATACACATGGCTGGAAAACATATTCTGGAGATCCTCTTCATCTTGAACCTCCACCTTATAAAAAAATATTTGGTTGTTTCAAAAAAAAAACTAGATTCTAATAAAATATCTGTGTCACCGGGCCTCGTCCAAGTTTGGCCACCAATCGTTTTTTGAAGTACGAGAAATTGGCTTTCCCGTTTAAAAGAAATCGGATGTTGTCTGTGTCTCTAAACAAAAACCCAGAGATGGGACAAATGTATGTCTCACCGTTGAAATGTGCATTGATGACATATTATGGTGCAGAGGCCATTGCGTAGGGTTGTTTGAAGGTTGGAAGGTTGGAATGTTTGAAGTTTATGAGTTATTCGAAGGTTTGTATGTTTGAAGTTTATTGATTGTATGAAGGTTTGAAGGTTGTAAGGTTTGAAGGTTGGAATGTTTGAAGTTTATGAGTTATTCGAAGGTTTGTATGTTTGATTGTTTGAAGGTTTGAAGGTTTGATTGTATGAACGTTTGAAGGTTGGAAGGTTTGACAGATTAAGTGAATCAGTGTTATGATTAACGTAAGACTAAAAAGGTCATACTGAATTTGAATTAAGTAAGGATGTAACCCCCAAGGCTGCCAATAGTGTTACATGCATGGCATCCCAAAGGCTGTCACGTAGCTTGTGCCTACTCTGCAACCAATGACACCTCTTATTCGCCAATAGGGATGGCAACACCTTTCATTTTTGTACTCTTTCGCCAAGTCCAATGGCGCCTCCCTTAATGTCCAATCGTGTTACATGCATGCAGATATGTAACCCCCTAGGCTGCCACCCAGCCTGCACCTACACTGTAACTTGTAAGTCTCCTCCCATCACCTCCAATAGTGTTACATGCATTCAGGAATGGCATCCCAAAGGATGTCACGTAGCCTGTGCCTACTCTGCAACCAATGACACCTCTTATTCGCCAATTGGGATTGCGACACCTTTCATTTTTGTACTCTTTCGCCAAGTCCAATGGCGCCTCCCTTAATGTCCAATCGTGTTACATGCATGCAGATATGTAACCCCCTAGGCTGCCACCCAGCCTGCACCTACACTGTAACTTGTAAGTCTCCTCCCATCACCTCCAATAGTGTTACATGCATTCAGGAATGGCATCCCAAAGGATGTCACGTAGCCTGTGCCTACTCTGCAACCAATGACACCTCTTATTCGCCAATTGGGATGGCGACACCTTTCATTTTTGTACTCTTTCGCCAAGTCCAATGGCGCCTTCCTTAATGTCCAATCGTGTTACATGCATGCAGATATGTTACCCCCTAGGCTGCCACCCAGCCTGCGCCTACTCTGCACCTACACTGTAACTTGTAAGTCTCCTCCCATCACCTCCAATAGTGTTACATGCATTCAGGCATGGCATCCCAAAGGCTGTCACGTAGCCTGTGCCTACTCTGCAACCAATGACACCTCTTATTCACCAATTGGGATGGCGACACCTTTCATTTTTGTACTCTTTCGCCAAGTTCAATGGCGCCTCCCTTAATGTCCAATCGTGTTACATGCATGCAGATATGTTACCCCCTAGGCTGCCACCTAGCCTGCGCCTACTCTACAAGAGTGACACTTCTCATGCATGCATGCACCTGCTACCACCTCAATTACTCTATGGAATTTTTTTGCCTATAAAACAGACCATATCATACTTATATCACACCCACACTCGTCTCACTCTCTGCTACAAAGTATTTCATAATCTCTTACACTTTCTAAGTCTTTCATAATCTCAGGCACTTTCAACAATGGCTCTTCTAACAATGGGTGATTCTCACAGAGGCACAAGGGACAACATTGCCGCATTTGTAAGTTTTTATTTTGGTTATACATTTTTTTATAATTTAGGTAATTCTTTGTTCATCTTACTTAATCTTACACCTTTTACATTATTAACTCAGGATACCAAAAGATTCAGAATCCGGTCTCACAACTACCTGGCTCCCGACCCATTTATCGTACCATATCTTGAATACGCAGGTTTCAGACATGTTATAAAGATCTCCAACTGCACAATTGATTCGAATTTCATTCTTGCAATGTTGGAAAGGTGGAGACCAGAGACCCATACATTTCACCTACCAATAGGTGAATGTACTGTCACGCTAGAGGATGTGTACATGTTACTGGGTCTCCCTGCCGACGGTAAGGCCGTGAACGGGTCAGTTCAACAACCCAATTCTCAGTGTGAAGAATTGTTGGGCAGGGATATGGTTGAAGGTGGTGGTGCGAGAGGTCAGGGAAGACTACTCACTGAGCTTAAAAATCATTATGCAAGTTTGGAATTAAACGAAAATTCCTCCGAGCAAGACAGGGTAGTAAAAGCCAGAACTTATCTAATGATACTATTTGGTACATTTTTATTTCCCGAAAGTACGGGAAATAGTGTAAATTTTATGTATTTACATTTACTTAGAGATTTTGAAAAAACAAGAAAGTATAGTTGGGGTTTTGCAGTTTTAGCCCACCTATACAGTTCCTTGTGAAAAAATGCAGTCAAGGAAAAATGTACATTTTATGGCTGCGCTTTTTTACTACAAGCCTGGGGTTGGTGGAGGATGGAGTCCTTAAACCCCGTCAACAACAACACTTTCATTTTCCCGTACGCAACAAAGTAAGTCATCAAGTTATATCATTTATTACTATTCATCTCTTCACCAAATATATGCTAAAAATAAAATATTTTTCATTTCCTTTAGGTATTGCGTGAGGGGTATGGATTACGGCAAGAATCCAAGATTCAAGGTCGCACTATACCGTAATCTGTTGGATCACCTAGGCCCGGATGATGTATGTTGTACCTTTAAACTTTTCTTCATTTAAATTATTTATATATTACGTTTTCATTAACCTGATTTAATTTTTTTCGCAGTTTGTCTGGAGACCATATTTGGGTTTGGGCCATGAACGAAACCCCGAGGATGCAGCAATTTGGAGCACCAAGACTGCAATCATATTGTTCAATGTTATGGAGATGCACCACAGCGACTGTGTGAAGATGCAGTTCGGAATGCATCAAGAGATACCAAGTGATCCGACTTGTTTTTCCCCGTGGCATCTCAAAAGGGTCGACACCCAGTGGGGTCATACCAACTGGAAAGACTTTGCTCCGGAATGGTGTAAGATGTGGCAGAGGCGTCACCGATATGTCTTACAATTCCCGGTTTTCCTAAATCATGGTAATATGCGACATACGGATCAATATTTATCTTGGTACAGGTCGGTTAGTAACCCTGAAATGCATGTGTCTCATCCAAGGTATTTGGTTGACCCACAAACACAATGGGCACAACCCTCATTTCCCCAATAACAAACCCAACACACATCAACCTCCCACCAACCCCCCAGACGAAACAGAACCACAAACACCCAACCACAGTCCCCACCACAACAAAATTACACTCAAATTCCCCACAACCAACCATAATCACCACCTCAGTACCAATACCCCCATATGCCTCACACCCAACCGCAATACCAATCACAATACCAACACACCCGCATACCCCACACACAATTTCAGTCTTCCGTATATCCCAATATGGGCCCCTCAACATCCAGCCTTAGCCCTGATCTAGGAATTTCGAAAGATTACGAACCAACCGACCCAGCTTACCATCAACCACAGTATCACCAAACCACGCAACATCATCAATACCAAACACCCCAATATCCATTTCCTTTCTACCCCCCGTACTCAGACGATCAATGCTACAGACCCACCATGGAACCCCACCCACCGCCAACACGACCAAACTTTGAGGGTATGGGTAACCGACTGTACCAAAGTGGATCTTTTAGATATGGAGATCTGACTGATTTCATGGTTCCGGAACGCATTGACTTCGCTGGGCCATCGACCCTGCCACTGCAGGAAACACAACGACACCCAGCACGGGAAAGGCGAGGACGGGGATGCGGAACCGGGGGTCATTACCGGGTTTTGGGGGATCACTGATTTATCTGTTTTTTATCTGTTTTTTTAATGTGATACATATGGATGTAATTTTTTTTTAATAAAAAGTCAATTTTGTTGATCCTGTATCCAATATGCAACGCACCGGACCGAAGAAAAAAAAGTGAAATTTTCCCTAGAATTGCACTTAGGCGCCATCTCACTTGGCTTAGGGCATGACCTAAGCACCTAGGCACCAAGTGAGATGGTGCCTCCCCTTAAATAATGGGTGTAGGCGCCAAGTGCGATGGCTCCTCCTTTGTGGAGTCATCTGAAACATGGTTATTTGCGTAATTTTATCCGAAACGCGGTTATTTGCGAAATTTTTTTTAATACTTGGTTATTCAAAAAAAATTCCAAATAAAACATAATTTTCTAATTTATTTTAATTTATTTACAAAAAAAATTAAAATTACCCTAAAATTAAATTAAACTAATTAAATTGAATTTGATAAAAAAATAAACCTAAACCTAATTTGATGAAAATTGATTTTATGAGTTTTTTATAAAAAGAGTTAATTTTTGTGTTAGAAAATGATTAGAACAAAAATAAACAAATAAAAAAAAATATAAGAAGGATAAAGAAGAAAAAAAGGGCCTGGTGTTAGCGGCTCTGATCAGAGGATGATGATCCAAAAGATGATGGTGATCAGAGGATGATGATACTGGGCCTTCTCCTGGCTGGTGGATCCAACAAATTATGGCCAGAGGATGTTTGATCTGGTCCTGGTCGATGCGTCCAGAAGATGATGGTGATCAAAGGATGGTGGTCCAGAAGATGATCCTCAGAAGATGCAAGCACTGGATCTGGTGAATACAAAGAGGAAAAGAAATGCCAAAAGGTCATGCCTGGGATCGAAGCCAGAATCATGAACTTTTGACTTCCTTCTTCTGACCAACTGCGTTGGGTGTTAGTATATCAATACAACAGAAACAAATAAATAGATCAGAACTATAGGTTTCTGGCCAGAATAAACGCGCCAGAATTTAAACCGGCCAGTAAAGTCATGACACGCCATCGTCTTCTTCCTGGATCTGTCGTTTAAAACTCTAAACCTTTACCTACAGGCATGGAACTATAGCTATAACCCTGTGCATCTCAGAATTTGTATACAAACGAAATAAATAACATTCAAGACCATGAATCAACTAGGTTTGACCCGCTGATCCCAATAGTCTCCTCCATTAGGGCCAATTTTACCTGTAATCAAAATCCCTAAAAACAAAATCTAAACCCTAACAATGGTGGATCTCTGTATGGTTGGCAAAAATGCAATTAACTGTTACCATTAGCTTGCAAATGCTTCAAGGATTCAGAATATATAAATAATTCATGCTACAAATGCCAAATTCATGAGACTCGATTTCAAAAACAGTAAGGGTGTCTTGAAATGCTTACAGTGAGTTTATGGGCACGAACGTGCTTGATAATGATTGGGATAGACTCCTTGAATATCCAGCAAGTTAATGGCGTGCTTGGAATGGCTTGAAAGCGCCTGAAACTATGAAATCAGATTACCACTTTTCTTGAGTTTTTTCCAATTCTTTTTCAACTTCTCACGCCTCTAACCCCTTTCTTTTTGTCTGCATTTGTTCAATATATATCAATGATTGAATTAGGTTTGCAAATATGCATCCAATCTTTTTCAATTATGGTCTTTGATCATGATTTGATTACAATGAAGATCCTTCCAAAATAAGCCAAAACCAATCTTTTTATGTACAAACATGCCTTGCACAATTTTAATTTATTGCTAGTTGTATAAGGGACCTGAAATATGCACAAAATCTCAAGGTTTAAATGCTTTTGATATTTTCATGATTTTATTTTGATTTAATTTGATTTAATTGAAATAAAAATCAAAATAAATGGCAAAAATAAAATAAAGGCAAGTTGGAAAGATCATGGGTCGTGGACCATGTTACAAACTCAAGACAACCACAAAAAGTTGGGCCCATTTGACAAAAATTTCAATTTGAGGCACTTCTGTCTTTTGGCAATTTTGTAAAAAAGGTCAACTTCACCAATGCATAACTTCTTCAATTTTGACTCTATGAAGGTGTTTTTGGACTTTTTAGGAAGCTTGAGATGTCCTCTAAGAAAACTTTTTGTTCTTATCTCAATTGAGTCTTCCATGTTCATGTATGAAGCTTTGACAAAAAAGGTGTTTTTGTTGACTTTTCAAAGTGACCTATAATGTCCAAATTCATAACTTCTTATGAGTTCATATTTTGAACTTGGGAGATGAATATTAATTGTGGGGAATTGCATCCTATTCAAAATGAGCTTTGGATGGGTCATTTCTAATAAAGTATGAGAAAGTTATGCTTGGTCAAAGTTGAGTTGACTTTTCCTACAAAACCCTAATTTAGCAACTTTTGGGTTTTGATGAATTGTGAGAAATCCTTGAGGAATCATGATCAACCCTTGATAAAATGATGAACAATACTTAAAAATGAGGATGTTGACCAAAAATATTGAAGTTTGACTGTATGTGGGCCACATTTGACTTTTGCCCTAGCATAGTCGACTTTCAGGCCTTTGAGCAATTGATTGAGCAAACTTCCTCTGCAAGGCTTGAAACTTGACATGGATGATCTTGAGAACATATTAGGACAATGGTGAGAATTTGGGATCCCTTGGACTCAAGTATCTTTATGCAACATGAACCCTAATTTGTCTGGTCAACCCTTAGACTTCCTTGAGCAATTTGAGGACCTCACTTGAAATGTATTGGGAAATATGAGAGGGAAAATCTTGGGGTACAACACTACCTACTCACTAATAGTAGGATAGCATTGTCTAAAGGAAAAGAGGAAAAGAACAAACCTTTCGAGTAGGTAGATAGCTCCTAGTTGCTTGCTCATAAAAACAATCAAAAAAAAATTTCACACATACACAAACTCTTTTCTAAATATTTTCAAAGACAAAAACCACTTTATATATGTTCTCGCCGAAACGAGAAACATTACAAAGTTCACCACACTAAGGCGTCTTTTAAAAATATCTTCAAAACACACTTACACAAAAAAGCATTTTCAAAATGAGCTAGCAACTAAGAGCCCATAGATAACTATGGATGGAAAGGGTGCTAACACCTTCCCTCTCCATAACCTACCCCCCTTACTCAGAAAATTCTCTCAAAAGGTCTTTCTTGTTCTTTTCACCATTTCCTTTATTGTATAAAAGAAAAGTCGGTGGTGACTCTTGCTAACCGCAACATTGCGATATAACGCAAAACCAGTAAAGTCAGTTCTCCCACCGTATTACAATAATCCTTAAGGAAGGAATCTAAACTTCCATAGACAGGAAAACTTCCATGCCGTAGACTAAAGAGAAAGGGGTCGCCCCAGTTGAAGTTCGAGCCGAAGTACGGTAGCCATGAAGAGAAAACAGTAGCATCTCATACCAGTCTTTGTATGTCGGCACCATCTTTTGCACAATTTTCTTAGTGTTTTTGTTGGCAGCTTCCACTACACCATTCATCTTAGGTTTGTACGGAGAAGAGTTATGATCCTTGATTTTGAACTAAGTGCAGAGTTCCATAATCATAGCATTGTTGAGATTGGTTCCATTGTCAGTGGTGATCCTTTTAGGGATACAGTAACGACATATGAGTTTATGCTTGATAAACTGGGCTACAATGTTTTTGGTTACTGAGGCAAATGAAGCTGCTTCGACCCATTTGGTGAAGTAGTCAATGGCAACGAGGATGAAACAATGTCCATTGGAGGCAGTAGGCTTGATCTCTCTAATCATGTCAATTCCCCACATTGCAAATGGACATAGAGCAGTCATGACATTTAAAGGAATTGGAGGCACATGGACCTTGTCGGTGTAGATTTGACACTTGTGGCAAGTCTTTGAGTGATGGTGATAATCAGTTTCCATAGTCGACCAATAGTAACCAGCCCTCGGAATCTTCTTGGCCATAGTGTTCCCACTAGAGTGTGTTCCAAAGATATTATCATGCATGTCCTCCATTATTTTCTCAACCTCCTTCTTGTCCACACAACAGAGCAGAGTCAAATCATGATTGCGCTTATATAGTATCCCATTGCTTAGGAAGAATTTGGCTGAAAACCTTCGCAGGAATTTCTTGTTGTTGATGGAAGCTCCTTCAGGATATTCTTGTGCTTCCAGATATCTCCTCACTTCATGGTACCATGGTTTCTCCTCGTCAGCGTCGATCTTACAACAGTGTGCAGTTTCGTCAAATCTTTCAATCTTAATTCTAGGAGCTTCGTTGTCCCACTTGAACTTGAACATGGATGATATTTTTGCTAAGGCATCCGCCAACTGATTTTCTTCTCTTGGAAAGTGTTCGAAGGTAACCTCCTCAAAGTATGGGATCAGGGTTAACGAATATTCTTTTTAAGGGATCAGATTAGGATGTTTTGTATCCCACTCTCCTTTAACTTGACTGATTACTAAAGTTGAATCTCCATATATGCTTAAGAATTTAATTATTAGGTTAATGGCATCCCTAAGACCCAAGATGTATGCCTCATACTCAGCCATGTTGTTTGTACAGTCGAAGCATAGTCTGGCCGTGAAAGGTGTATGGAAACATTCGGGAGAAATAATCATAGCACCAACTTCATTACCCAAAGCATTGGAAGCCCCATCAAAACCCGTAGTCCATCAGGATCCTTGTTCGGGTATGTCATACGGTCCAGGCTTTTCACAATCATTTATCAGCATGATATTCTCGTTTGGGAATTCAAAATTCATGGATTGGTAGTCATCAACATCTTGATGGGCCAAATGATTTTCCAACACACTTCCTTTGATGGCCTTTTGTGTAGTATATTGGATATCATATTAAGTCAGGATCATTTACCATCTAGCTATTCGTCTGAAGAGAGCTGGTTTCTCGAAGATGTACTTGATAGGGTCCATCTTAGAAATCAACAAAGTGGTGTGAGTCAATATATACTGTCTTAGCCGGCGAGAAACCCATGCCAGAGCGCAGCAAGTTTTCTCGAGCAGTGAATATCTTGTTTCACAGTCGGTAAAATTTTTGCTCAAGTAGTATATTGCATGCTCTTTTCGATCAGAGTCGTCATGTCGACCCAACACACACCCCATTGAATTCTATAATACAGTCAAATACATAATTTGAGGTCTTCCTTCAATTGGAGGCATCAAGATGGGAGGTTCTTGTAAATATTCCTTGATCTTGTCAAAGGCTGCTTGACAGTCGTTGTTCCATCTGACTACTTGATCTTTCTTCAATAATTTGAAGATTGGCTCACAAGTAGCATTCAAATGAGATATGAATCGAGCAATATAGTTGAGTCGACCTAAGAAACCCCTTACCTCTTTCTCAGTACGGGGAGCTGGAATTTCTTGTGTGGCTTTGACTTTTGCATGGTCGACCTCAATACCTTTTCCACTGACGATGAACCCTAAGAGTTTTCCAGATCTTACCCTGAAGGTGCATTTGTTAGGATTCAGCCTTAGCTTATATTTCTTCAATCTTTCAAACAGCGTGTGAAGATGATCAAGGTGTTGCTCCTCAGTTTGTGACCTTGCAATTATATCATCAACGTACACTTCTATTTCATGATGGATCATGTCACGAAATAACGCTACCATAGCTCGTTGATAGGTTTCCCCCTGCGTTCTTCAAACCGAAAGGCATGACCTTGTAAGTGCCCCACTGTGTAACAAAAGTTGGTTTTCTTTGTGTCTTCGAGAGCCATTTTGATTTGATTATAGCCAGAGAACCCATCCATGAAGGAGAATACTTTATGTTGAGTTGTGTTGTCGACCAAGACATCAATATGTGGTAGTGGGAAATCATCTTTGGGGATTTCCCTATTCAAATCTCTATAGTCTACGCACATACGGACCTTTCCATCCTTCTTTGGCACGGGGACCACATTTGCCACCCATTGGGGATATGACTTCGCTGCTAGAAAAACTGCATTGAATTTCTTCATTACCTCAGATTTTATCTTTTTAGACATGTCTCGCCGCATACGACGAACTTTTTGCTTGACTGGAAGACAATCTTCCTTTGTTGGTAGACAATGAACCATAATTTCAGTATCAAGCCCCGGCATATCTTCATATGACCAAGAAAACACCTCAACCTAGTCATGAAACATCTGGATAAATCTGTATTTGATACCGTCTTCCAAGTTGGCGTCGATCTTGACCTCTTTCTTATCTTTCTCAGTACCTAGGTTGATCACTTTAACTGGCTCTTCATGTGGCTGAATGGACTTCTCCTCTTGTATCAGAAGTCTGGCTAATTCCCTAGGTATTTCACAACCTTCTTCTCCTTCGTCTTCGGCTTGGTAGATTGGATGTTCAAAGTCATAGATGGCAATAGAGGAATCATTGTCAACGAGATCCGTAGTGGATGAGGATCTGCAAATGTGTGTGTGTGTGTGTGTGTGTGTGTGTGTGTGTGTGTATGTAAGATACATGGCTATTTTGAAAATTAAATAGAGTGAAACAAAGACAATGAGCGCAAAATTTGAATGCAAAAGTGTCCAATGTTTTTCATTAAATGATCATATGGCATATGGAAATGAACAAACCCTTAACAAATGGACCATGGTGCCCCGGGCCTGGCACATGGCTTAAAGACATTGTTTCAATAAAATTACAGACATAGTACTTAAATTGATAAAACAGTAAATAGTAATTACTCCTTATTGAAGGATACAGGAATTAAATCCTTGGCACACCAGTTGTTGAGTCCTTCACCGACAGTCAGGTAGATCCAGTCATTAAAATCACAATCATTGTCAGAGTCTTCAAGAGCATTCACTTCATGATTACTGATGCGAAGAGGTGATTTTCCTATGTGAGCACGTCTGACCTCCTTTTGAGCTTTGGCAGTGAAAGCCAAACCACTTTTGTCTGATTTGAAAGGGATGTCAGAGAGTTGTCCCCAAATGGTACAACCTCCGTCATCAATCACAGCACGAGCATCTTTGAGGGAAGGCATCCTCGACACATCTTTAACAGCTTTTGGAACATCAGGAATATCCTTGGCAGCAGCAACCAGGGGAGAAACCACTTCGAAGGCTTGACAAGGAGTTTCTATGAACTCACCATCCATCTCAACATACTTAAATGAGTTCATATGGCAAACCATAAACTATTCTTCACCACAGACGGTAACAATATTTCCCTTGACCGAATATTTCAGTTTTTGATGAAGTGTAGAAGTTACTGCTTATACCCCATGTATCCAGGGGCGTCCAAGTAGGCAAGAGTAGGCAGAATGGATGTCCATCACATAGAAATTTGATTTGAAAGTTTGTGAACCAACTTTGATGGGTAGGTCAACCTCTCTATGTACCATCCTTTTGATCCATCGAAAGCCCTTACCACTATGTCACTTGGCTTCAACACCAAACCTTCACAATCCAACCGATCTAGGGCACCCTTGGGTAAGACATTTAGAGAGGACCCAGTATCTACCAATACATGGGCTAGAGTGGTTCCTTTGCATTCAACAAAGACATGCAAAGCCTTGTTGTGATTTCTTCCGGCTGGAGTTAAATCAGTATCCAAGAATCCCAATCCATTATCGGCAATCAAGCTCGCTACACAATTTTCAAATTCATCGGCTGTAGTTTCTTGAGGAACATGAGCTTTCTTCAGAAATTTTATCAAGGCTTGAGCATGGGCATCAGAACAAAGTAATAAAGATAGAATAGAAATCTTGGAGGGGGTTTGTCCCAATTTATTTACTATCTTATAATCACTCTTCCTTATGATCTTCAAAATCTCCTCCATCTCTTGAGTAGAGGGTTCCTCAATAATAATGTCTTTGGCAGGCGCCTCCATCCTGACAGGCTTGCTCATCTTTTCTTTGCCCCTAGCATCAGTACTAGGCTTGTTAACAGTAATACGAATAAGTGTAGTTGTGGTGGTTGGAGGTGAAATGTTAGGAGAGAAGATTCTCCCCTTCCTTGTCACCTTGCTAGAGCCAGCAATGTTGGTAATATCAGCAGTCTTGTCTTCATCAATCCAGGAGTCTTGTCTAATACAATGGTAATATACTTCAGCGCCGTAATTCCAAGCTACCGCCTTATCGGAAGAATAATGGGTTGGCCCCGGTGTGGTGATTATTAGTGGAGCTATCTTTGGTCCATTGGAAATCCTAATAGGACCCTTTGAAGTGATCCTAATAGGTTTGTTGGATATAGTGATGATGGATATGTCTTTAACTTCTTAAGGTACAACTTCAGTCAAACTTTTTACGGATGGAGTTCTTTCGAATAGGATCTCATGGCTGTCCATTAGGTGTTGGACCCCTCTTTTCAGCCATTCACAGCCATTGATTTGCACAGCACAATAACAACAATCTTCAAGGCAACCAGGGAAAACCCCAGCTTTCAAAAAATTGTTTTTAACAAATTTCAGTGGAGTGGTTAAGTCATTAACAGAGGAAACAAAAGCAGTATCTTCAATAGCGTTGACATTCTTTGCTATGGTTTGGCATAGGTGCGGTGATTACATTCGGAGTTGGAGGAGGATCAAATTCAATGGTCTTGTTATTAATGAGGTCTTGGATCTTGCATTTTAATGCCCAACAATGATAAGTGTCATGTCCGGGACTATTGGAGTGGTAAAGACAATTGGCGTTCGGGTTGTACTTTGGAGATGAAACATTGGGATTTGAAGGGCGATCACACAATGTTACCAAATTAGCTTTCAACAGGTGTTGTAGGGATTGAGATAGTGACATTTTGATCCTTCTAAATTGTCTTCTTGGAATATCAGGTCTTTGGTAGCGAACTTGTTGTTGTGGTCTTTGAGTAGAGGTCGGATTGGAGATTAGAACTGTATTTACAGATTGACGATGGTCCTTCTTGATATGGCCCCTCGACCCATACACGACATTAGTTTCTTTTTTACAAGTAAAAGGTTTCTTCACAGTATTTGATGTAGAGGTAGAGCCCGTGGGAATCTTTCCACTTTTAATACCGCTCTCAACCATTTCACCAGTCAAGATAAACTCAGTGAAACCAGATGATGAGCTCTTGTTGTACCCCAAAATTTTCCCTCTCATTTTCAAGGCATTTCCTCACAAGGATTCTCAAAATTCAAGCTTGCACAAGTACAATTGGATTTTCCATCATCAAGTTAAAGAGGAAACTTTTTGACAAAATTGGAGAAAAAATAAGTTTTCTTTGATGCATAAGGCCTCGATTGGATTTTGGCCTCCCGCAAGCTTTCTTCGATTACCCTTGCTTCGATTGGACTATGGTCTCCTTCATGCCTCCTTTGATCCATCCTTTGCGTCTCCTTCGATCCATAAAACAATGACCTCCTGCATGCAAGCTTCGATTGCACCATTGGCCTCACATGGTTCACAATGCAATGGTTGCCTGCATGCTTGCTTCGATTGAACATTTGATTCATGCATGGCTGTTTTGATTGGACAAATAATTCCATCCATGTTTGCTTTGATTCATAAAGTAATGGCTAGCTACATACAGCCTTCGATTGAGCAATAGCTTCCTTCTTGCATGCTTCAAAGCAAGAGGCTACCACCAGGCCAACAGGCACAAGGCAAAGAGCCTCATGTAGCCTCCTTCGATTCAAAGAGGAAATGCCTCAAGTTGATGTCTTTCGATCCAAAGGGGAAAAGCCTCCTGTTGATGTCCTTCAATTTAAAAGGCAAGTGCCTTCTTTACGCTTGCTCCCAATTCACAAGGCAAAGACCTTCTTCAGGCCAGCAGGCACAAGGTAATGGCCTCCTGCAGCTTCCTTTCGATTCAGAAGCCATTTGCCCCTTGCATGCTTCCTTCGATTCACAAAATCCAGGATTCCCTTCAGGCCAGTATGCACTAGGCAAAAGCTTCCACATGGCTAGCATTCACAACGCAATGGCGCCCATAAAGCATTAGCCATTTTTCACGCTATCTTCGAATGGGCAATATTTCCTTTGGAAATAGTCTGTTTCGATCACACATAATTCCTACACTATGGAATACAATGGGTGTCCCATTCAAAATACATGTTTGGGTGTCCCATTCGAAAGACACGTATGGGTGTCCCATTTAAAAGGCATGTCTTGGTGGCCCATTCGAAGAATTGCAAATGGTGCACACAAATGATGCATATGGTCCAATCGAAGGACACATATTTGGCCCTTTCAAAGATACACATATGACCCATTCGAAAGACACTTATTGGGTGAAAATCAAATAGTATTGTTTGAAGAAGAATCTCGTCGAAGGTTGGACCTAGGTGGTCAAAATGAAAGGTTAAGATATCAAAAGATGCTTGTTGCCAAGTTCAGGCCTAATACACTGGCCATAACGCTCCAAAACTGTTGCACAACAGTCCTGAAATGCTGCCCCTATTCTTGCACCAATATGGCATACGAACACTGCCCCTCAAAAGCTACAAAAACAGTTTACTCAATTTGTTCAAATTGTTTTGTTTTCCCTCCTAAACCTCAGCCAACTTCGCCTATAAATAAGAGGCTCCATAACACGTCTAAAGGGATGGAAAACACATCCAGAGGCTTTTGGTAGCTGGGAAAAACTTTGATTTTATGAAAATTATCAAACACTTAACATATTATCATACCCAGATTCAAAAGACCATACATTTGTTTCTGACCCTTTCGAATCCAGCACTAGAAACATAACACTTGTTTCCTCCCTTCGAATCCAGGAACAACCCCACACTTTGTTTTTCTTTCGAATCTAGTAAAAAGAACACTACACCAGTTCTTCTCCTTCGAATCCAGAAATAACAAACACCACCCCCACACCTCCTGAACTTCGAATCCAGTCAAAGAAACACCACACTTGTTTCTTTCCTTCGAATCCAGGAGTATCTAGTCCAATCACTCAAGGTCAAATGCACGTTCCAACTTCAAGCAAGGTAAGTCACTATGACCTTAAACTTTTCTTTTTAAGCATGTACATAACATTTGTCTCCTTTTCGTTTCCACCTTTTCAGTTTGTTTTCATTTCTAACCTTTTGGTTTTATTTCTTGGTTTATCAAATGTTTTTTTAAGAACTAACCTGGCCATGAGACAATACTAGCATGGCCTCAGGCCATGTTGCTATTAAAATTCCAAACGAAAGAAAACATGAGGAAGGAGTTGTGAATCTAAGCTTTAGGCTTCACCCCTGGCTGCTTCACAATTGCAAGCAGAATAAAGAGTGTGGCCTTAGGCTTCGCCACACTTTGACTTCTAGGCCATTCGAAGGAAGCAGAAAATGACGTAATCGAAGGATCTATTCACACTGACTTTAGGCCATTCGAAGGAAGCAGCCAGGAAGATGAATCGAAGGCTTCCTGTACATGCTGACTTCCAGGCCAAATCGAAAGAAGTCGAGAAGATCAAAATCGAAGGGGGCATTCTGCCTAGATCGAAAAGCTCATTTTTCCTCCTTTTATTTTTTTGTCTTTAAATTTTCTTGCTATTCAATATGGTTGTAATAGTGTAGGATATTTATTTTCTACATTTTTATTGCTTTTGTACAAATGTTAGTAATTAGGATGTATGTCAAGATAAAACCAACAAGTAGATAACCTAAAATTCAAAGACAAAATGCATGTAATCAAACACACTTTGCACACATGGACCTCTAGGGTAATATCACTTGTTGCCTCGGAAAATAGTCATGTCCCTCGAATATGGGCGTTTTAGCAAAGACCCTCTATAATATATCGTAGTCCCTCGATAACCCTCAATGTTGCCTTCGGTAAACGATCTAGTCCCTAAATGACATTGCTAAAATGTCTCATAGGTTGCCTTCTATGACTATACAAACGACTCACGCCCGTCCCTTCACATCCAATGATGGGGGCTTCTTACCAAATCAATGGTAAGATAGCAACATCTAAAGGAGGAAAAGAACACTAGACCTTTTGAGTAGGTAGGATGCTCATAGTTGCTCGTTTGCTCACAACAAAAACATTTTCCACACCAACACTTTCAATTAAAACATTTTCAAAATACAAATCTCTTTGTACGCATTCTTATAGAGATGAGAATCATTACAAAGACACTTTTCAAAATCAATTTCAAAAACACATTCCACAAACACCTCTTTGAACTATGTTCAAAACCAACACTTTGTACGCATTCTTATAGAAACGAGAATCATTACAAAGAAATTTTCAAAATACTTTCAAACCCACACCACAATCACATTTTCAAACAAAAGCAAGTGATCTAGCACGCAACTAAGAGTCTGTAGATAACTACGGATGAAAAGGGTGCTAACACCTTTCCTTTTTATAACCTACCCCCCGAACTCAAGAAATAATCTTTAAAGGTCTTTCCTGTTCTTTTCAACCTTTCCTTATTGGATAAAAGAAAATTCGGTGGAGACTCTTTCTATCCACAACAATTGCGATCAAACACAAAACACCCAAGTCAGTTCTCCCACCGTATTACAGAATTGGCGACTTTACTGGGTAATCACTTAAAAGTGGGGTTACCTTAGGGCTAGATCACCTTTACTTGATTTCATTGTTTGACTTGCTTGCTTTACATTATGGTTCCTTGTTTGGGTTATTGTTAAAAATCCTACACCCGAATCTGGGGCACCTTTTTAGGTACATAGCAATAAATCATGGAGACTTTACGGTGTAGACCGATATGGACAAAGTGATAGCTATGTTAGCGTGATACTCTGGCTTGTACTAATGTTCCTTGAGTCAGTCAAGGATAACATTAGACTTCCTTATAGTGTCATTAAGCGCTAACTGACCTTTAGAACCTTTAATTGACTCATCCTAAGCCACTAGAAAGTAGTGAGATGGTCGGTGTTGTACCCCAAAATTTTCCCTCCCATTTCTCAAGGGATTCATCCTGGACTCTCAGTTTTGCCTCTCCCAAGTTCCAAGTCTTAGATCATCATTTTTCAAGGAAATCATCCATAAGGGAAAAATGGTCAAAAGTATATTGAAAAAGTCAAACTTTGACTTTTAAATCAAAACCAAGTTCAAAAAATCACAATTCATTAAAGCATAAAATGGGTTCATAAAAAAAAATCAGAAGTCAGGAGTTACTTTGGAAAAATCAAATCTTCTAAACATTTAGAAAAAATTTCTAAGTGTCTAGAGAATATGATACTTCATAACTTCTGAGCCAGCCTCTATGTAAGTGCCATCAGAAGATAACGCTTCAATCATAACAGGCAGCAGCGTTGCTCTTTGGTCAGAACATAATGCTTCAGTCAGAACATGATTCTTCAGCATGCAGAGGCTATGTTCAACGCTCTGGTCAGAAGATGCTCCTTCAGAGTTTGGAGGTTATGTTTCTAATGATCTGCAATCAGAACATCACCAAACCCCAAACCTTAACATGTTGCCCCTGCTATGGCACAGTCCTGCAAACCAGCTTCCACAACACTCCAAGGTACTGCTGATCCAGTCCACGCCTGCATTTTTATTGCACCAAATTAGCCTACAAAAAACTGTGATTTAAAAAACAAAGGGGCAGTATGCCAAAAATGTTTAAAAATTCATTTGTTTTTCCCCCCAAAACCACAGCAAAATCCATCTATAAATAACTTGTTCCATCATATGTTGAAGAGGTTGGTTTTTGGAGAGAGAGAGAGAGAGAGAGAGAGAGAGAGAGAGAGAGAGAGAGAGAGAGAATCACCAAAAGAAAGGAAAAAGCTTTGAATCTTTGCAAAATTCCAATAATCCAAAAAGCTGTAAACACCAAAAATACCAAAACCTTAACATTTGATTCCAACATCAAAACTCCATTGTTCCTTGACTAAAACCATCCCTACATTTGTCGGTTCATATACTAGAGGTTATCTTAACTTCTGTGTTCATATTTCTATACACTTTCCATTTACCTCCACCTCAAAGAAGTCAGAGTATCACCCCTTGGCTGTTCCAGAAGTTGAAAACCTACATCTTGCTGAGTACGTGAAGAAGCAGCTCAGAACATCGCCAAAGTCCAGGACCACCCTCCAGCTTGCAGAATCTTTTCTAGCTGAAAGGTAAGTTTATGCTGACTCTTAGCACGTTGTTTCAGCATTATCATATTTACATGTCCAAAAATACAATGTAAATATCATGCTTTTGATGTTATACATATTCTGAGACTCCGCTTGTTGGCTTGCCTAAGTATGGATTAAATCAGTTTCAGAACTTCTGAAAGAGATTAGAACTCAGAATTAGGATTAGCAGATTCACACTTGCCTTTGATTTATGGTTCTCATATTTCTTGTTTCTGAAATGTTATGAAACCTGCTATATTTGTCATATGTACATCTTCTGTTTTGTGGAGAAATGACCAAAAATGCAGATGTTCTGACTGCCATGAAGAGAAATACCAAGTTCTGCCAGTGATATCAGAACATCTGAAACCTACTTTGTTGCTGATGCTCTCAGAACTTCTGAAAGCTATTATGTTGCTGGTGGTATCAGAACTTCTGAAAGCTAATGTTCTCCTGGTGGTCCCAGAACTTCTGACTCTGCTTATATATTTTTTTACTAATAGGAATTTTGTTTTGCAGTGCGCCAGGGTCAAAACTTCTGACCTTCCTTAATCAGCAACGCGCTGATTCCCTTTTCACCTTTCTCACTATCTTTGCTATCACTCTTTATTTCATTAATCAACAAACACCAAAGATATTTTTCATGCTTTGCTTTATTTCTTAAAACAAAAGACCAAAAAAATATTTTCTTAAGCAAACTTCTTTCTTTTCTTAAATAAATGAGCAATTTACGTTTCTTGCGCATTCTGATCCATTTCGATATGGTTGTAATAGTAACTTAGGATTTAATTTTACTTGCAACCCCATTCATAAATATATACACCCATCCCCCTAAAAGTGATGTAATAGCTTAGATTTCATTTTTTGCATTTTTACTTGTTTTTCATATATTGCTAGTAAATAGGATGTATGGCAAGATAAAATCAACAAATAGATGACTTTCAAATACCAGGCAAAATGCATGCAAACTAACACACTATTCACACGCGCACCCTTAGGGTAATCCCCTTTCATTGCCTATCGGAAAAAACAGTCATGTCCCTCGAATATGGGACGCTTTAGAAATGACCCTTCGATAAAAAGATCGTAGTCCCTCGATGACCCTCGATGTTGCCTTTGATAAAACGATCTAGTCCCTTACGAAAAATTGCTAAAGAGTCTCATAAGTTGCTTTCGATGACTGTAAAATTGACCCGCGCCTGTCCCTTCACATCCAACAATGGGGCTCCTTACCAAATTAATGGTAAGATAGCAACGTTAAAAGGAGGAAGAAAAGAAAAATTGAAAACCTTTCGAGTAGGTAGATTCGCTCCTAATTACTCGCTTGCTCATGATAAAAAAACATTTTTACACCTACACTTTCATTTCAAAACATTTTCAAAAGACAAAACATTTTGTATACGTTCTTATAGAGACGAGAACTATTACAAAACATCTTTTTCAAAACCAATTCCGAAACACAATCCACAAACACATCTTTGAACCACTTTTCGAAATAAACTTTGTACGCGTTCTTATAGAAACAAGAACCATTACAAAGAGATTTTCCAAAAATACTTTCAAAGCCCACACCACAAGCACATTATCAAATAAAAGCAAGTGATCTAAACGAGTAACTAAGAGCCCATGGAAAACCATGGATGAAAAGGGTGCTAATACCTTCCCTTTTCATAATCTACCCCCCGAACCCGAGAAATAATCTCGAAAGGTCTTTCCTGTGCTTTTTTACCTTTCCTTTTGGATAAAAGAAAAGTCGATGGCAACTCTTGCTAAACCGAAACATTTGCGAACACAAACGCCAAAACCCTCAAGTCAGTTCTCCCACCGTATCACAGAACTGACGACTGTTGGGGATATTATCTTAAAAGTGGGGTTACCTTAGGGTTAGATCACATTTACCTGCTTTCATTGTTCGATTTATATGCTTTACATTTGGTTCTCTGTTTGGGCTTGCTTTGATCCTCCACCCGGATCTGGGACACCTTTTTAGGTAAATAGCAATAGATTGTGGAAACTGTACAACATAGATCGATATGGTTGAAACAATGGCTATGTTAGTGTGACGCATTTGTGGGTACCGGTATCCCTTATGGTGAATCGAGGAGAATACGGGGTCGCTGAGTGGCGTCATGAAGCACTAACGGACTTTAGAACCCTAATTGAACAAACTTGGCCATTAGGACGTAGTGAGATAGCCGGTTTCGGTGTAGAGCTGAAAATTGGTTGATACTCGATACTACACTCATTAAGGCTAGAATTTTGGGATATCTCAGCCGCAAGAAAAGATTGATTATGCTGAGACAACGCCCAAGATAAAGGTTAGTGATATTGAGATCTTTTAGAACCCGATCACTATTAATAGGACAGGTTTGAGCCAACTAAACTTTAAGAGGGTACTTACCTATAAAACCTCATGCAAGCCTAAAACATAGGGATTTTTTGTGTGTATTTACTTGTACATAACATCATAAACATCATAAGCATCATGAGCATGCTTCACTAACCATTTCAAGGATTTAGAAGTTTATCTTTGTTTTTCTTTTGCAGGTCATGAATTCTCTCCGAAGAAACACCATTCAAATCAGCTTCGTAAAGACACATCCTCAACTTCAAGAGCTAGCTTCAAGAGTGCCCGAGGATTATCCTTTTACCAAGAAGTATGGTCGACTCCTCAGTTTGGCTACATCCAAATTCCAAGAAGAGATGATGTGTGTACTATTCCAATTCTTTGATCCCATACATCATTGTTTCACTTTTCCGAACTATCAGTTGATACCTACACTAGAAGAGTTATCTCTACTCTTAGGGGTGCCAGTGCTTAATCAGATACCGTTCACCGGTCTAGAAGGGATTCCAAAACCTGAAGCCATCACCGAAGCTTTGCATATGAAGAGGGCTGACGTCATAGCCAATTGGGAGACAAGAAGTATGGTTAAAGGTTTTTTAGCTAAGTTTCTATTGGAAAAAGCTCGTTCATTTTGTGATGACATGGATTTCCAAGCTTTCGAAGACGTGCTATCTCTCCTCATTTATGGTTTGGTTATGTTTCCCAATTCGGACCAATTCATAGACGTTAATGCCATCAAAGTATTTCTCTCTCGCAATCCTATACCTACCTTACTAGGAGACATCTTACATTGCCTTCATACCCGCACCATGAAGAAAAGAAGTAACCTTTTGTGTTGTATCCCCCTACTCGCTAAGTGGTTCACTTCACACCTGCCTCAGTCATCATTGAAGAACGAGCAAAGATTGACTTGGTCTCAAAGGATGATGTCTCTCACCCACTCTGATATCCGTTGGTGCTCGAGATCCTTGGAAGATATTTCTATCATTGACCGTTGCGGGGAATTCCATAATGTACCTCTGCTAGGTATTACACGTGCTTGGGGAATGGTGAACAAGGTGGATAGTAGGACTTTGGGACATAAAAACTATATCCCTCTCGAGCCTTACCTTAAGTGGGTACGGGCTCGTGCCCAGAGTCTCTTGATGCCTTACCCTTCCATCCTTCCTGTCATCATTGAGCCTGTTATTGAAGGAGACGTCCCATACACCGTTTTTCATCCTGACATTCCTACATCTCTCGAAGACCTACAGAAAGCTTGGATTCAGTTGAAGGAAGAACGAGACACCTTTGAAACCTAGTACTACGCCAGTGAGAAGAAGGTTCTGGAGCTCACCAAACTGCTTCATGAAGAGAAAAAACTGAATACCTACATTGCTCCAAAGAGGATGCATTCGGTATTTTTGTCTTAGGAGTTTTTGTTGTATTCTTTGTAAGCCCAAGGAGGCATGATGTATTCAAACTTGGTTTTATTTAATATGACGTGTGTTCTTTTTTGGTTTGGACAAGTTTAAATCTCTAAATTTCCTTGAAATCATTTGCATATTGCATCTTCATTCATCATAACATCATACAAGTTTCTCATAACAGGTCACCTTATCCTTCTACTGTTTATTTCAGTGAGATGGATGTTGAACAGACTGTGAAAGATCTTCAGGCGCAGAATGCTCAGTTTCAATAAATGCTCATGGCTCTGACAAAAGGACAAGAGGAGTTGAAGAATCTGCTGGCAAAAGAGAAGAAGAAGAAACCGAAGAAACCGACCGGTGTTGTAATCATGGGAAGAAGGTTTAAAGGACAAACCAGGCGAACTTTAGACTTTGCAACATCATCGGGTGAAGGAGATAATCAAGGATCCGAGACCCCGGAAGTGAACAACGACCCAGTATCTAAAGGAGAGGAAGAGTCTGATTACTCTGAGGAACAATATCCTCCTGCTGATGATAAATACAAATAGCTAGAGGATCGTTTGAATGCCATGGAGATTCAGAGGGTACCCGGTTTGGACTTTGAAGAATTAGGACTCATCTTGGGGGTTGTTGTGATCGGTGGAAATAGAACTGACTGTTTTGAAATGCTAGTTCGCGAAATGTCGCGGTAAGCAAGAGTCGCCACCGTCTTTTATGTTCTCCAACATGGAAAGTACAAAAGCACATCAAAATTCCTTTTCGAGATGTTTCTCGGTTCGGGAGGTAGATTATAGAAAGGGAAGGTGTTAGCACCCTTTCTATCTGTGGTTATCCACGGGCTCTTAGGTACTTGCTCACTATGTTTTCAAAAAATTTGTTTGCTTTTCTTGTGTTTGTGGGTTTTGAAAAAAGTTTCGTTTTGAAAACTTCTAGGTAACTCTTGTATCAGTCCTCAAGAGTGTATGAAGTGTTTATTTGAAAACTTTTTTAAAGTGTGGGTGCAAAAAGTTTTTTTTTGAAATAGCAAGTACCCAGGAGAAATCTACCTACTCTAAGGAATTAAGCTGTGTAAGAGTCCTTTAGACAGTACTATCCCACTAATAAGAAGTAGGCAGCACCGTCGTTGGAGTTATTCGGGTCAATTCGATTATAGGTACATGTGTGGTCACCAAAGCAATAGTAGGACGCCTTAGCGGTAACCCTAATGTCCTAGATCCTTTTTTATCTGAGGCAACCGTTTCGAGGCAACTGGATCTTTAGACAGGAGGACGACCTCTAAAACACCCTATACTTAATGACCACCTCGAGGCAACCAAGTGAGGCGTACCCTAGGAGTGGCATGTGCATGTGTGTCAAGTTCAGTTTATATTATCTTTGCACAAGTATTATGGTGAGCTACGAGTTGGTTTTATTTTTCAGGCAAGTCTTGTCATGCATAATTAATAGTTAATAATTGTGTGGAAAAAAAATTGCGGAAAGTAAATCTACGCTATTACAAGGCGTCGGGTATTTACATCGCCAAAAACATAACCCTTGAAAAATAAATGCGAGAAAATAAAGAAAGCGATAAAAGGTCCTAATTATCTATTACATCCTCTGAGCAGATACATAAATATGATCAAAATAGGAATCAAGAATAAACATGCGCGAGAAAAATTGAATCGGGAAAAGTCTTAGGGTTTTGACCCTTTTTGAGAAAAGAATGAATTTTGGTCCCTTTTTGCAATTAACTCAAATTAAACCTAATAACTAATTAATTAATTAATTAAAAAAAAGTATTTTTGTGTTTTTTATGCTTTAATGAAAATAAAAATAAAATAAAATAAAGTCAAAAGTTGGTAAAACCTAAGTCTAATTCATTTTACTTATTATGAAAAAAGTCAAAATTTAACCTAATTAAACTAAATTAATTTGTTAGCATTTTATTTACAAAAATAATTAAGTTAAAGTGAAATTAATAATAATAATAATAATAATAATAATAATAATAATAATAATATTTCTGATTTTATTATGAAAATAATAATTTGTGAGATAATTAAATAATAATAATAATAATTAATAATTAATAAAAGAAAATAAAAAGAAAGAAAATAAGAAAAAGAATAATAAACTAGGGGGGTGATGGCCCAAGATGGAGGCAAATTAGCAATTCTGGGCCCAACAGACTATGCAGCCACGTTTGACTTTGGTAATTGTCCAGGACGTTGGTTGACTGGGAGCACCATGGACACTCACGCTTGGCCTTCAGATCTGCTTTGCCAGCCACTTGGCTTTTGGATGAGTGGAGGCATATGGTGAACCTGCCTTTGGAACCTGCACATGATTAGGTGAAGAAAAATAACAAATAATGGTTTTGGGTGGACCTGGGAATCGAACCCAGGTCCCAATGGTTACATGCCAGCACGTCCTCCACTAGGAGATCACGCTTCAGTCATCATTGAATTAACAAACAAACATTATATTAAATAACCAATTCATATCTTTCACAAAAGCAAAACACGCGCGCGTTTTCAAATGTTCCAATCACGAACCAACACGCAGTCATCTTCCCCGTTTCCCTGTAAAAAGAACAAATAGATAGCGGCGGTTTTTAACCTCCACCAAACAGCATGAGGAAAAATAGCGAATAGGTCCCTTATGCACATAAATATTTCGCGAGGGTGGTTTTAGATTCGTCTTGTCTCAACGAATTCAACCATGGGTCTCTAAAGGTTTGATTTTTCCTGTACAGTAAAGCCCCAAATTCAAAGCTTGGAAACCCTAGAATTCATCAATGGCGTTTCACGGTTCTTTGCATTTTAATCCAATTAAACTATACCATCAGCTTCCTATGAGTTTAAGCAATACAAAACAAACAAAAAATCATGTTAATAATGCATGAAATAAGCAATTCGATTCCAGAAAAAAAACGCAAACCGTTAAACTGTTCTTTATGATTCTGATAGCTTTAAGGCCTGGTTTTGATTGCAATATGTTTCTGAGAATCCCTGCAATGTATTGGAAACAATGAAATCCTTTGAATCACGTTAGAATATGAAAAACAGTTTTCACTTTTTCTTGGATTTTTTTTAATGTGATTATAGCTTTCTTGCAGCAAATTCACGTCCAATGCATTAGGGTTAGGTTGTGTATATATGGAGGACTGAATTTAGGTTACAATCTTGCCAAGAAATCCATGGAATTGATGTTTCAATATTTGATTGGAAATCAAATATTTTTCAATCTTTTTGATTGGAAAAACTTGCCAAACTTGGAGATTCTTGTCCCCTTGATGTGCACACGAGTTTGCCAGCTCTATTAGGTCATATTTGCTTCATGAAAAGATTGAAAAATCATATCTTGATATTTCCTACAATTTAAATTAATTAAATCAATTAAAATTGATTAAAAATCCAATTAATTAATAAAAAATAAGAAAACAAATCAATTTAAGCTTGATGGGTCGTGCATAGGCCTTGGATAAAGTTTCAAGAAGAAATTTGAGGCCCATTAGCAAAAACAAAGTATTTTGAGCAAAGTTGACTTTTGCAAATTCACAAAAATTTCCCAACTTATCCAATGCACATCTTGCTCAATTTTGATCATATGAACATGTTCTTTGACATTTTGGAAAGGTCTTGAAGTCCTCTAACCAATGCCCTTTGTCCCATGTCATTTGGATTTACCAATCTCAAGTTATGGTCTTTGACTTAAAGTGCATTTTTGTTGACTTTTGAAATTGACCTATAATATAGAAGTTGATAACTTTTTGTGAGAGCATTTCTTGGACTTGGAGTGTGAATATGAGTTGTAGGAAATGTCATCCCCTTCAAAATGAGCATTGGATGGGATTTTTCTGATGAACCATGAAAAAGTTATGCCTTGGTCAAGATACAGTTGACTTTTCTACTGTCCAAAAATAGTAACTTCTTGCATCTTGATGATTTTTGAGCCATTCTTGTGGAATCATGATCAAGACTTGATCAAATGATGATTGTGACCTCAAAATAATATGTTGACCAAAAATTCTGACTTTTGACTATAAAATGACCATTTTGCCCCTGCAGTTGACTATAGAGCAAATAGGGATTTTGACTGTGCAAATTGGCATTGTGAGTCTTGAAACTTGACATGTAGATACTTGAGGATATGTATGGGCATATGAGACTTGATTGAACCATTGAAAACCCCAAATTTATTGAAGGAACCAAAACCCTAGTTTTGACTGGCTTAGGAGGTGGTTAGACTGTGCAACCTTTGAGTAGTCTTGAACCATTTGAAGATGATTCTTGACAAACTTTGAAGAATATGGGAGGGAAAATTTTGGGGTACAACAGTTGCCCCTGTTCAATATTCTTATACCTGAGGATATAGATTGGCTTGCGTGCCTTTCGTGATCCGAAGGTGGAAGATAATTGAACACTAAAGTGCCCAGAAATTTGCACTTGCATAGTGGAGTATCAGCAATGTGATGTCGGGAATGGGCTTACAGATGCCATTTGGAGATATGATGGATAGGAGGATGGGCTTATAGATGCCATCGGGAGATTGTCGATCGCGTAAGAGATTCCTTAACGAGAACTTGCATACCTGAGAAAGAAAGATAATTTCCTGGCCTGTTACAGGTGTTGATCTTCAAACTCTTCATGCAGATACTTTCCTGGCTAGATACAGGTATAGATCTATAATCCATCGCTCACAGATATGCCCTGGCTAGATACAGGTATCGAATCTGGAACTTCAAAAGGTTGGTCGAGATAGCTTTCCTGGCTGGATACAGGTGTAGACCTCTGAAAGATAATTTCCTGGCCTGTTACAGGTGTTGATCTTCAAACAGTCGCTCACAGATATGCCCTGGATAGATACAGGTATCGAATCTGGAACTTCAAAAGGTTGATTGAGATAGCTTTCCTGGCTGGATACAAGCGTAGACCTCTAATCAGTCGCTCATAGATATGCCCTAGCTAGATACAAGTATCGAATCCGGAACTTCAAAAGGTTGATCGAGATAGCTTTCCTGGCTGGATACAGGTGTAGACCTCTAATTAGTCGCTCACAGATATGCCCTAGCTAGATACAGGTATCGAATCTGGAACTTCAAAAGGTTGATCGAGATAGCTTTCCTGGCTGGATACAGGCGTAGACCTCTAATCAGTCGCTCACAGATATGCCCTGGCTAGATACAGGTATCGAATCTAGAACTTCAAAAGGTTGATCGAGATAGCTTTCCTGGCTGGATACAGGCGTAGACCTCTGAGAATGAAAGATAATTTCCTGGCCTGTTGCAGGTGTTAATCTTCAAACTCTTCATGCAGATACTTTCCTGGCTAGATACAAGTATAGATCTACAATCAATCGTCCACAGATATGCCCTGGCTAGATACAGGTATCGAATCTGGAACTTCAAAAGATTGGTAGAGATAGCTTTCCTGGCTGGATACAGGTATAGACCTCTGACCAGTCGCTCACAGACATGCCCTGGCTAGATACAGCTATCGAATCTGGAACTTCAAAAGGTTGATCGAGATAGCTTTCCTGGCTGGATACAGGTGTAGACCTCTAATCAGTCGCTCCTAGATATGCCCTGGCTAGATACAGGTATCGAATCTGGAACTTCAAAAGGTTGATGGTAATCATCTTTTGATTGACCTTTTCCTGAAAAGGCAACCATTAGTTGTATGCAATGTCATGATGTATGAAATGCATGATGTCGTAATGTTCTCAGGAATAAATGAGATTGTGTTGTATGCACTTTATCATGTATATGAACAGGAGGTATGAGATGTGAGATGTTTATGAATGTATCTTCGTCTGGGAAAATAAATCCTTGACGAGTGCCGGGAGTTTGTTCAATCCTGGGCTGATGTTGAAGAGAGTTCTTCGTTTCCGCTGGGGATGAAGATTGCAAGAATGAACCGGTAGGAGAAGATGACTCTGTTGGGGAACAAAATTGTTGAAGAGATTACTCTGCGGGGAATTACTCTGTGGGAAGAGATACTTCGTTGAGAATTTGATGATAACTCCGTTGGGGATTCCTGTTGATAAGCTCTGTTGAGGGATTTGATGAACTCCGCTGGGGATAGGAAGAACTTCACCGAGGACGATCCTTCTGTTGTAATTTGCTGAGGATAACCCAGTTATACTCTGGTGGGGGATAACCTCTGAATATGGCTGGGAGAGATATTTGTACTCTGCAGGGGATAAGCTTCCAGAATCTACTGGGGAGATGGTTCAACTCTCCTGGGGAAACTTTTGGACTGTATTGGGGAAATGGCTCCACTGGGGTGTCTGGTATTCCGCCGGGGAACAATCTTATATTTCTGTCGAGGAATATTAAGACTGCCGGGGATGCTTGTTGAGGAATATCTATATACTCGGCTGGAGAATATTGAGATCTTCTGGGGATACCCAACTTCCTTAGGGTTGACAGTAGCCTAACTCCGCTCGGGGGAGAGTATTGCTGACTTGCTGGAGATACTGTGCCTTTTTAGGGCTGATGGGAGGCCAACTCTGCTTGGGGAGAGTATTGTTGAGTCTTGTCTTACTCTACGGGGAGTGAAGGTATCCTGGTCGTATTCTTCAGCTGAACTTACCTTGGTACCTTGGTGGACAGAGCAACTAGATCGCTTAGACAATTCTTATTGCCCCTGTTTCCGATGTCGCCTGTAATTAGTCCTTTGTCTCGCATGCAAATATTTGTGATTAGCAATTAATGTCAAATGCATATATCAAAATGAACATTGGACATTCTTTGCAAAACAAAACAGATACAGGAAAAACAATTTGCAATTTGTTTGGAAAAATGAGCTTGTATTGATTTTGAAATTTGCCTGTAAATAGGCGCTTTGTGTACAATAGGCTGACGTCCTAGTAAGAGAACATCGCCGAACAAAATAGAGTTTATACAATTTTGTGAAAAGAAAACAAAACAGCTATGTGAAAAATCCCACTAGGTTCCAACTCTGCTATCGCCTTTATGTCTTCAACCGTCTCATCACTTTGCTGCTTGGTTGAAGATGAAGCTGATTGATTGGTGCCGTCTGAGCCTAATAGTTGATACCGAAGTCTGGATGCAGGGTGATCCAATGAGACATAGTATTACGCTTATCCCTAAATTTTTCCTGGACCGCCCTTTCGTGTTTTCAGTCCACCGGGATACCCATTTTTGCCCAAGCCGCCTTTTCAGGTTTTCGACTTGTCGGGTGTACAAATTTTTTTCCATTTCATCCCTTATTTTTGCCCGAACCCTTTTGGTTCGCCGGGAAGCCCTTATTTTTTCCTAGGCCAGTCGACCTAGCGGGTCTTTGATCATGCGTAGTATCTTTTTACTATGTCTGCATTGGCGGGGTGAGGAAGGTCATCACCATCCATGGTGGTTAGGATCATAGCACCTCCTGAGAAGATATTCTTAACCACAAATGGCCCTTCGTACGTAGGGGTCCATTTTCCCCTGGGATCACCTTGAGGTAGAATGATGCGTTTGATTACCAGGTCCCCAATTTGATACTCTTGTTGTCTGACTTTTTTGTTAAAAAGCCTTGATCATCCGTTTTTGGTACGTCTGACCATGACAAATAGCAGTGAGTCTCTTCTCGTCGATTAGGTTTAATTGATCAAGCCGGGTCTGGATCCAGTCATCTTCGCTCAAACCTGCATCCTTCATTATCCGGAGAGAGGGTATCTGGACTTCGATGGGCAAGACTGCCTCCATGCCATATACCAAGGAAAAGGGTGTTGCCCCTGTTGACGTTCGTGCTGAGGTACGGTACCCATGAAGAGCAAACGGTAGCATTTCGTGCCAATCTTTGTAGGTCACTGTCATCTTCTGCATAATCTTCTTAATGTTCTTATTAGCTGCTTCTACAGCCCCATTCATCTTCGGCCGGTGAGGAGAAGAGTTGTGGTGTTGTATCTTGAATTGCTCGCAGAGCTCAGTGATCATCTTGTTGTTAAGATTGGTACCATTATCCGTAATGATCCTCTCTGGTACACCGTATCGATAGACCAGGTTATGCCGAATGAATCGTGCCACGACATTCTTGGTTACGGTGGCAAAGGAAGCTGCTTCAACCCACTTTGTAAAGTAATCGATTGCTACCAGGATGAAGCGATGCCCGTTAGACGCCGTAGGTCTGATCTCGCCGATCATATTGATGCCCCACATTGCAAAAGGCCAAGGCGCTGTCAAGATGTTCAGAGGAACTGGAGGAATGTGCACCTTATCAGCATAGATCTGGCATTTGTGACATGTTCGAGAATGTTGATAACAGTCGACTTCCATTGTGGACCAGTAATATCCTGCCCGAAGGATTTTCTTTGCCATGGTATGTCCACTGGAATGCGTTCCGAAGGTACCTTCATGCAGCTCTGCCATGATCCTTTCTGCTTCAGTCTTATCCACGCAACGCAGTAAGGTTGAATCATGGTTTCGTTTATAGAGAATGTCATTGCTGAGGAAGAACTTTGCCGCGAACCTTCTCAGAAACTTTTTGTCATTGACAGATGCGCCTTCGGGGTATTCTTGAGCTTCAAGGTACCTCTTTACTTCATGATACCACGGTTTTCTGTTACCTCTTCAGTCTCAAGGTCGCAGCAATGTGCAGGTTCATCCAATTTCCAAATAATGATCCAGGGAGCCTCGTTGTTCCATTTGACTTTGAACATAGAAGCCATCGTAGCCAACGCGTCCGCCAACTGATTCTCTTATCTTGGGAAGTGTTCAAAGGTTATCTCCTCGAAATGGGGAATCAACGTCAATACATACTCCTTGTAAGGAATAAGATTTGGGTGTTTCGTATCCCACTCGCCTTTGATCTGACTGATCACGAGAGCAGAATCTCCGAAGACACTCAGAAACTTGATCCTTAGGTCAATTGCAGCTCGAAGTCCCATAATGCAAGCTTCATACTCCGCCATGTTGTTGGTGCAGTTGAAACATAGCCGGGCGGTAAGTGGAGTATGAGTGCCTTTTGGAGATATGATCACAGCGCCAATACCATTACCCAAAGCGTTTGAGGCTCCGTCAAAGTGCATAGACCATCGGGATCCTTCCTCAGGTCCTTCATCCGGTCCAGGTACTTCACAATCAGTTACTACCATGATATTCTCGTCTGGAAATTCAAAGTTCATCGACTGGTAATCGTCCACTGCCTGATGTGCCAAATGGTCTGCCAATACACTTCCCTTGATTGCTTTTTGAGTTGTGTACTGGATGTTGTATTCAGTCAAGATCATCTGCCATCTTGCTATTCTTCCGGACAGAGCAGGCTTTTCGAAGATGTACTTTATTGGATCCATTTTTGATATCAACAGAGTAGTGTGAGTCAACATATACTGTCTCAGCCGGAGAGCAGCCCATACCAAAGTGCAACAAGTTTTCTCGAGCAGTGAGTATCGGGTCTCACAATCGGTAAACTTTTTGCTAAGGTAATAAATAGCGTGCTCTTTTCGGCCAGACTCGTCATGCTGCCCCAGCACACACCCCATTGAGCTGTTAAGTACTGTCAAGTATAAGATTAGAGGTCTCCCTTCAACCGGTGGCATAAGAATGGGTGGCTCTTGGAGATACTCTTTGATTCTTTCGAAAGTGGCCTGACATTCATCGTTCCAACATACTACTTGATCTTTCTTCAGTAGCTTGAAGATTGGTTCACAGGTAGCAGTTAGGTGAGAGATGAATCGGGCAATGTAATTCAGTCGTCCTAGAAAGCCTCTGACTTCTTTCTCTATCTTAGGAACTGGCATCTCTTGTATGGCTTTCACTTTGTCAGGGTCCACTTGGATACCTTTGTCGCTCACGACGAAACCTAGCAGTTTTCCAGATCTCACCCCAAAGGTGCACTTGTTCGGATTCAACCTCAGCTTGTACAACTTTAAACGGTCAAATAGCTTCTGTAGATGGTCAAGATGTTCCTCCTTGGTTTGGGACCTTGCAATCATATCATCAACGTATACTTCAATCTCATGATGGATCATGTCATGAAACAAAGCAACCATGGCACGTTGGTAGGTTGCCCCAGCATTTTTCAACCCAAAAGGCATGACCTTGTAGCAAAAGGTGCCCCAATGAGTAACAAAAGTGGTCTTCTCCATGTCTTCGGAAGCCATCTTGATCTGATTATAACCGGAGAACCCGTCCATGAAGGAGAATACCTTATGCTGAGCAGTGTTGTCAACCAGAACGTCTATGTGAGGCAGAGGAAAGTCATCCTTGGGGCTTGCCCTGTTCAAATCCCTGTTATCAACACACATTCGGACCTTACCATCTTTCTTCGGCACTGGAACCACGTTGGAAACCCACTGAGGGTAAGAAGTTACTGCTAGAAAACCGGCGTCGAATTGTTTCATAACCTCATCTTTGATTTTCTCGGACATCTCTGGACGCATACGGCGGACCTTCTGTTTTACCGGAGGACAGTCTTCCTTGGTAGGCAAGTGATGAACCACAATGTCAGTATCCAACCCAGGCATGTCTTCGTAAGACCAGGCAAAGATTTCCACATAGTCATGCAGCATCTGAATCAACCGTTGTTTCACACTAGACTCCAGATTGGCACCATGACTTCCTTTTTGTCTGTCTCAGTACCCAGATTTACCGTTTCCACTGGCTCTTCATGTGGCTGAATGGCCCTCTCTTCCTGGAGTAACAGTCTTGCAAGCTCACCAGGCACTTCGCAATCATCTTCACCTTCGTCTTCGGCTAAGTTGATCGGATTTTCGAAGTCATAACTGGCAGTAGCAGAGTCGTTACCAGTGAGATCCAGAGTGGATTGGAACCTGTATAGGTGAGTGTGTGTAAATATAGCTGTTTTGCGATATATAATAAAGAAAGACAAGGAGCGCAAGATTTGAAATGCAAAAAATATCCAATGCTTTTATTAATGATATATGAAAATGACACACAAAAGCCCTCACAAATGAAGCCACGGTGCCCCGGGTAAGACACCGGGCCATAAAGTTTCACAATATTGTTTGTTACAAATTCAAAACAAAGGAGTTCATTACTGAGTGACAAAAGTAATAGGTGTGAAGTCTTTGGCAGTCCAGTTGCTTGGTCCACCGTTGGTTGTTGGGTAGATCCAACTGTCGAATTCAGATTCCTCCACGTCTCCTTCAATAGCATTTACTCCCGGGTTAGTGATGAATACCAGAGGTCTTCCAATCCTTTCCTTACGAACAGCCCTTTGAGCTTCTGTAGTGAAACCCAAACCAAACTTGTCAGTCTTCTGAGTGAAATCAGGAAGTCGGCCCCAGTTTGCATACTCACCCTTCTCAATCACAGCCCGGGCATCCTTCAAGGAAGCCATCTTCAAAGGAGAATCATCAATCACAGTCTCAGCTGAGGCCAGCGTCTGAGGGACCTCTTCAAAGTGTTGAAAGGGGGTCTCAATGAACTCCCCATCCATCTCTATGTACCGGAACGAGTTAAGGTGGCTGACCATGTATTCTTCCTCCCCCTGAACTGTCACAATTTTCCCTCTGACCGGGTATTTAAGCTTCTGATGTAATGTGGAGGTCACAGCTCCAGCTTTATGGATTCAGGGACGACCCAGCAAACAAGAGTAGGACGGTCGGATGTCCATCACGTAGAATGTAGAATCAAAGACCTGCGAACCAACCCTGATTGGAATGTCAACTTCACCATGTACCATCCTTTTGGACCCATCAAAGGCCTGGACAACAATGTTACTTGGCTTGAGTTCTAAACCCTCACAATCCAGCCTGTCTAGAGCTTTCTTGGGTAATACGTTCAACGATGAACCAGTGTTAACCAGCACATGGGCAAGAGTAGTGCCCCTGCATTCGATGGAGACATGCAGGGCATCGTTATGGTTCTTCCCTTTAGCAGTCAGATCAGCGTCGGAGAAACCCAAACCATTATCAGCAGTTAAGTTGGACACACACTCGGTAAATTGATCAACTGACGTCTCTTGTGGCACGTGGTCCGTCTTCAGGAAGGTAATCAGAGCCTTGGCATGGGCCTCTGAACACAACAACAGTGATAGCATAGAAATCTTTGATGGGGTGTTCCCCAGCTGCTCAACTACATTAAAATCACTCTTCTTGATAATCTTAAGAATCTCTTCCATTTCCTGCATGGAAGCTTCAACAGTGGTTGTCTTTGGTGCCTCCGTCTGGGCAGGCACATCAGTAGCAATGCCTTTGCCCCGAGCGTCAGATGACTCGGCAGTAGGGGTAGAAATAGGAACTTGGTCAGGCAGGGAAGTGGGCACACTTGCAGGTGTGATGACAATAGGCCTCTGGATGGCTGGCGGCGCAATATCTGGTGAGAACAGTCTACCACTACGAGTGACTTTGGCAGGCCCGGTGATGTTGCTGACGCCGGTATTAGTATCAAATTCTTGCCTTACTCCAAGAACATAAACATTTGCCCCATAGTGCCACGGGACAGCTTTGTCAGATGTATAAGGGATAGGCCCCGGAACAGTGATGATGATAGGAGCAATCTTCTGAGTATACATGATTTTGACAGGCTTCTTTGAGGGAGCCTTGGGAGAGTTGTTGAAAATAGTAACAATGGACACTTCTTCAGTAGGGACAGCAGGAACAGCAATCTTCTCGAACAAGATCTCTTTGTTATCCATTAGGTTTTGGACGCCTGACTTCAACAAAGGACAACCAGCAGGTGAAACAGCACATAGAAGGCAACCTTTACCACATCCCAAAAATAAACCGGCTAGCAACAGGTTCCTTTTGACAGTCAACAACGGAGTAACAATATCATCCACAGAGGCTACATATAGGTCTTCCTCAACAGCATTCACTCCATGCTTGGGCATGGGAGCAGTCACAACATTGGGCCTTTCTGGCGCCTCGAACTCTATCTCTTTAGCATCAATAAGGTCCTGAACCTTATTCCTCAGAGCCCAACAATCATCAGTAGTATGCCCCGGGCTGTCAGAGTGATAAGCGCAACGGGCGTTGGGATTGTACTTTGGAGAGGTGGTGTTTACAACCTTTGGAGCTTCCTTGACAGTTACCAGATTGGTTGACAGTAGTTGCGGCAATATATGTGACAAGGTCAGGCTGAGTCGAGTGTACTGCCTTTTAGGTCTCTCACCCCTTGGCTGGTTGTATTGCTGAGGAGTAGCAGCAGGCTTTGAGATCACCACCGCGTTGACAACTTGGCGGCGTTCCGGTTTATTCTGTCTCCTTGAACCATAAACAGCACTAGATTCCTTCTTGAAAGGCTTCTTTTCAGTACTCGAGGAGGCACCTTTTTGTATCTTCCCTGACTTGATACCAGCTTCTATCCTCTCACCAGTCAAGATCAGATCTGTAAACCCAGCTGAAGAATTCCCAATCAGATGGTTGAAGAACGGACCAGACAGGGTCCCCAAGAACATGTCCACAAGTTCACGGTCAGTCAAAGGTGGCTGCACCCTTCCAGCCAGGTCTCTCCACTTTTGTGCATACTCCTTAAATCCTTCGCCCGTCCCTAGTGACATACCCTGGAGTTGGGTACGCGTAGGAGCGAGGTCGGAATTATACTAATACTGCTTATAAAACGCAGTAGCCAAGTCCTCCCAGTTACGAATGCTAGCTCCATCTAGCTGATAGAACCATTCGAGTTGAGTCCCTGAAAGACTATCCTGGAAGAAATGGATCCATAAATTCTTGTCAGCAGTGTAAGGTTGGATCTTCCTTACATATGATCTGAGATGCAGCTTAGGACAGGAAGCTCCGTCGTACTTTGCAAAAGTGGGCGCCTTGAACTTGTGTGGGATCACCACCCCAGAGGATAAGCCTAGGTCTCCAAAGTCCAACCCGGGCACATGTTGAATCTCCATAGCACTTAAGCGGTCCTCTAGCTGTTTGTACATATCCTCAGCAGGAGGGTACTGTTCATCATTATAATCCGTCTCGTTGTCGGAGACCACGGGACTAGGAACCCTTCTCTCCTGGGGGCTGTCTTTCCCTACAGAGGAAGTAGTCAGCTCAGCCTCATTTTGTAGTCCATTCCCAAATCTGCGTCCAGTGTTGAACAATACAGTCCTCTTCTTCTTCTTCAGAATCAGAGTCTTCAACTCCTGTTGACCCTGGGCTAAGCTCATTACCAACTCTTGGAACTGGGCATTCTGGGCCTGGAGGGCCTTGATAGCTTGTTCAGTAGTAGGTTCAGAAGACATGATGATTGCTGAAATAAACAGCGAAGAAGATAAGTGACCTGTAAAAAGGGTACCTGTTATGCATATGATGCATGGTATGCTATTTATGCAATGCATTCAAGGGTTCGAAAATTCAAATTCGTTGTAGACAAAAAAGGAACACACGTCATATTAAGAAATAATTTGTTCAGTACATCAGTGCCTCATGGGCGAAATATTACAAAATACTTAATGCCAAAAGACACTACGCATCCTCTTTGGAGCGATGTAAGTGTTGAGGGTCTTTTCCTCGTGAAGTAGGCGGGTGAGCTCCAAGACCTTCTTCTCACTGGCATGTAAACTGGCTTCAAGAGAATTCCGCTCTTCCTTGAGTTGGATCCAGCTCTTTTTCATTTCTTCCCAAGATGTTGGCATGTCAGGATGTAGGATAGTGTATGGGACCTCTCCTTCCATAACTGGCTCTTTGATCACGGGGAGAATGTGAGGATATGGCATCATAAGCTTCTGGGAGCGGGCTCGTATCCACTTGAGATAAGGCTCAAGGGGGATGGAGTTCTTGTGCCCCAGTGTCTTACTATCCACCTTGTTAGGCATCCTCCAAGCTCTGATAAACCTCTGGCGAAGTCCTTGCACATCGTTGTCGAAGTCAAAAACTATGTCAGGAATTAACATGTCATGAGGGCCATCCCTCCGAGCATATCCGAATTGTCTCAATGCCAGACAGGGGTTGTAGGTAATGCCTCCTCTAATTCCAAGTAAAGGAACATTAGGAAACTCTCTGCAACGATCAATGATAATGACATTTTCTCTGGACCGAGAACACCAATGTATATCAGCATGTGTAAGAGTCATTAACCGTTGTGACCATCTCAAACCCCGCTCGTTCTTCAAAACTGATTGTGGAAGGTGCGAAATAAACCACCTTGCCAGGAGAGGAGTGCAGCACATGAGAACACCTCTTTTTCTCATTATTCGAGTGTAAAATGAGTGGAGGATGTCCCCAAGCAATGTAGGTATAGGATTCCTAGACATAAAAATCTTGACAGCATTGATATCTATAAGCTGATCCGGATTCGGGAACAACACCAACCCATAGACAAGAAGGGCCACAACTTCTTCAAAGGCTTGTAGGTCAAGAGAATTCCAACATTCTTGGGCCTTCTCAAACAGGAACTTTGCCAAGAATCCTTTGATACCACTTATGATTTCCCAATGCCCCTTGATGTCAGATGGTTGTAGATGTAATGCTTGAGCAACCTCTTCAAGTTTTGGTTCCCTTTCCGTACCGTTGTAGGGTAGTTGATTAAGAATAGGAACCTTCAGAAGTTGAGAAAACTCTTCCAAAGTAGGCACCAATTGATAATCCGGGAAAGTAAAACAGTGGTGCAAGGGGTCAAAGAACTGGAACAACACTTTCACCATATCCTCTTCAATGCTGGTACTGACCAAGCAGATGAGTCTACCATGCCTTTCACTGAAGGAAGAGTTCTCGGGAATCCTGGATGTAAGCTCCTTAAGCTGAGGAGGGATCCTTACAAGGTTGACCTGAATTGTTTTCCTGCGGATAGTCTCCATGTCCTACAAAACAAGAACAAAGATGAAGATTCGAACCCTTGAAGTGGTTAGTGAATGCATATGATGCTTTATGATGTTATGATGTTATGGTAAAAGCACACCACAAATATTCACAAAAAGCAAACATGATAAGGCACACAAGTCACACCAGACAGCCCTTAGAGTTTAGGCCAGCATGAAGTTTAGGTACTACCCTCTTGAAGTTGGTGGGCTCAAAACCTGTCCTATCAAAAGTAACCGGGTTCTAAGGAGCTCAATATCATTGGGTTGTTTTCTATGTTCACTGTTTTGATTTAGCCACTGAACTGGCGATCAAAATATTCCAAGAAAACAACCCTCAATAAGTGTAGTATCGAGTATCTACCAACTTCGGACTGCACCAAAGTCGGTCATCTCACTACCCCTAAAGAGGCCAGGATGGTCAAGTAAGGTTCCTAAGGTCAGTTGATGCTTCACGACACCACGCGACGGCCCCGTAATCTCTTTGACTTGACTCAAGGGTTACCGGTACTCACCAAAGTGCCACATCAACGTAGCAACTGCTTCAACCGTGTCGGTATACCCCGCACAGTTCCCTCACAGTTTTTTGCTACTTCTAAAAGGTATCCCCCAGATCCGGGTTAGGATCTATAGAACTCCGATGCAAGCCCACAATATTAAAGCAAACAAAGCAAGCAATTGAAAACAAGAGTGGTATAATCCTAAGGTACACCTCACTTATTAATTAGTGTCCCCAGCAGAGTCGCCAGTTCTGTGATCGGTGGAAATAGAACTGACTGTTTTGAAATGCTGGTTCGCGAAATGTCGCGGTAAGCAAGAGTCGCCACCGTCTTTTATGTTCTCCAACATGGAAAGGACAAAAGCACAGCAAAATTCCTTTTCGAGATGTTTCTCGGTTCGGGAGGTAGATTATAGAAAGGGAAGGTGTTAGCACCCTTCCTATCCGTGGTTATCCACGGGCTCTTAGGTACTTGCTCACTATATTTTCAAAAAATTTGTTTGCTTTTCTTGTGTTTGTGGGTTTTGAAAAAAGTTTCGTTTTGAAAACTTCTAGGTAACTCTTGTATCAGTCCTCAAGAGTGTATGAAGTGTTTGTTTGAAAACTTTTTGAAAGTGTAGGTGCGAAAAGTTGTTTTTTTTTGTTTTGAAAGAGCAAGTACCCAGGAGAAATCTACCTACTCTAAGGAATTAAGTTGTGTAAGAGTCCTTTAGACAGTACTATCCCACTACTGAGAAGTAGGCAGCACCGTCGTTGGAGTTATTCGGGTCAATTCGATTATAGGGACATGTGTGGTCACCAAAGTAATAGTAGGACACCTTAGTGGTAACCCTAATGTCCTAGATCCTTTTTTATTCGAGGCAACCGTTTCGAGGAAACTGGATCTTTAGACAGGAGGGAGACCTCTAAAACACCCTATACTTAATGACCACCTCCAGGCAACCAAGTGAGGCGTACCCTAGGAGTGGCATGTGCATGTGTGTCAAGTTCAGTTTATATTATCTTTGCACAAGTATTATGGTGAGCTACGAGTTGGTTTTATTTTTAAGGAAAGTCTTGTCATGCATAGTTAACAGTTAATAATTGTGCGGAAAAAAATTGCGGAAAGTAAATCTACGCTATTACAAGGCGTCGGGTATTTACATCGCCAAAAACATAACCCTTGAAAAATAAATGCGAGAAAATAAAGAAAGCGATAAAAGGTCCTAATTATATATTACATCCTCTGAGAAGATACATAAATATGATCAAAATAGGAATCAAGAATAAACATGCGCGAGAAAAATTGAATCGGGAAAAGTCTTAGGGTTTTGACCCTTTTTGAGAAAAGAATGAATTTTGGTCCCTTTTTGCAATTAACTCAAATTAAACCTAATAACTAATTAATTAATTAATTAATTACAAGAAAAAAAAAGTATTTTTGTGTTTTTTATGCTTTAATGAAAATAAAAATAAAATAAAATAAAGTCAAAAGTTGGTAAAACCTAAGTCTAATTCATTTTACTTATTATGAAAAAAGTCAAAATTTAACCTAATTAAACTAAATTAATTTGTTAGCATTTTATTTACAAAAATAATTAAGTTAAAGTGAAATTAATAATAATAATAATAATAATAATAATAATATTTCTGATTTTATTATGAAAATAATAATTTGTGAGATAATTAAATAATAATAATAATAATTAATAATTAATAAAAGAAAATAAAAAGAAAGAAAATAAGAAAAAGAATAATAAACCAGGGGGGTGATGGCCCAAGATGGAGGCAAATTAGCAATTCTGGGCCCAACAGACTATGCAGACACGTTTGACTTTGGTAATCATCCAGGACGTTGGTTGACTGGGAGCACCATGGACACTCACGCTTGGCCTTCAGATCTGCTTTGCCAGCCACTTGGCTTTTGGATGAGTGGAGGCATATGGTAAACCTGCCTTTGGAACCTGCACATGATTAGGTGAAGAAAAATAACAAATAATGGTTTTGGGTGGACCTGGGAATCGAACCCAGGTCCCAATGGTTACATGCCAGCACGTCCTCCACTAGGCCATCACGCTTCAGTCATCATTGAATTAACAAACAAACATTATATTAAATAACCAATTCATATGTTTCACAAAAGCAAAACACGCGCGCGTTTTCAAATGTTCCAATCACGAACCAACACGCAGTCATCTTCCCCGTTTCCCTGTAAAAAGAACAAATAGATAGCGGCGGTTTTTAACCCCCACCAAACAGCATGAGGAAAAATAGCGAATAGGTCCCTGATGCACATAAATATTTCGCGAGGGTGGTTTTAGATTCGTCTTGTCTCAACGAATTCAACCATGGGTCTCTAAAGGTTTGATTTTTCCTGTACAGCAAAGCCCCAAATTCAAAGCTTGGAAACCCCAGAATTCATCAATGGCGTTTCACGGTTCTTTGCATTTTAATCCAATTAAACTATACCATCAGCTTCCTATGAGTTTAAGCAATACAAAACAAACAAAAAATCATGTTAATGATGCATGAAATAAGCAATTCGATTCCAGAAAAAAAAAACGCAAACCGTTAAACTGTTCTTGATGATTCTGATAGCTTTAAGGCTTGGTTTTGATTGCAATATGTTTCTGAGAATCCCTGCAATGTATTGGAAACAATGAAATCCTTTGAATCACGTTAGAATATGAAAAACAGTTTTCACTTTTTCTTGGATTTTTTTGAATGTGATTATGGCTTTCTTGCAGCAAATTCACGTCCAATGCATTAGGGTTAGGTTGTGTATATATAGAGGACTGAATTTAGGTTACAATCTTGCCAAGAAATCCATGGAATTGATGTTTCAATATTTGATTGGAAATCAAATATTTTTCAATCTTTTTTATTGGAAAAACTTGCCAAACTTGGAGATTCTTGTCCCCTTGATGTGCACACGAGTTTTCCAGCTCTATTAGGTCATATTTGCTTCATGAAAAGATTGAAAAACCATATCTTGATATTTCCTACAATTTAAATTAATTAAATCAATTAAAATTGATTAAAAATCCAATTAATTAATAAAAAATAAGAAAATAAATCAATTTAAGCTTGATGGGTCGTTCATAGGCCTTGGATAAAGTTTCAAGAAGAAATTTGAGGCCCATTAGCAAAAACAAAGTATTTTGAGCAAAGTTGACCTTTGCAAATTCACAAAAATTTCCCAACTTCTCCAATGCACATCTTGCTCAATTTTGATCATATGAACATGTTCTTGGACATTTTGGAAAGGTCTTGAAGTCCTCTAACCAATGCCTTTGGTCCCATGTCATTTGGATTTACCAATCTCAAGTTATGGTCTTTGACTTAAAGTGCATTTTTGTTGACTTTTGAAATTGACCTATAATGTAGAAATTGATAACTTTTTGTGAGAGCATTTCTTGGACTTGGAGTGTGAAGATGAGTTGTAGGAAATGTCATCCCCTTCAAAAAGAGCATTGGATGTGATTTTTCTGATGAACCATGAAAAAGTTAAGCCTTGGTCAAGATACAGTTGACTTTTCTGCTGTCCAAAAATAGTAACTTCTTTCATCTTGATGATTTTTGAGCCATTCTTGTGGAATCATGATCAAGACTTGATCAAATGATGATTGTGACCTCAAAATAAGATGTTGACCAAAAATTCTGACTTTTGACTGTAAAATGACCATTTTGCCCCTGCAGTTGACTGTAGAGCAAATAGGGCTTTTGACTGTGCAAATTGGCATTGTGAGTCTTGAAACTTGACATGTAGATGCTTGAGGATATGTATGGGCATATGAGACTTGATTGAACCATTGAAAACCCCAAAATTATTGAAGGAACCAAAACCCTAGTTTTGACTGGCTTAGGAGGTGGTTAGACTGTGCAACCTTTGAGTAGTCTTGAACCATTTGAAGATGATTCTTGACAAACTTTGAAGAATATGGGAGGGAAAATTTTGGGGTACAACAGTTGTCATCCCACAGAAATTCAAGGTCCCAACTTTCGCCAAGTACGATGGTGTCTCTTGCCCGAAACTACATCTGAAGTCATATGTCAGAAAGATTCAACCCCACACGGCTGACAAGAATCTGTGGGTGCATTTCTTCCAGGAGAGCTTATCGGGGACTCAGTTGGATTGGTTCTACCAATTAGAAGGGTCCAATGTTCACAACTGGTAAGAGTTGGCCGCCGCTTTCTACAAACAGTATCAGTATAATGCTGATTTGGCTCCGACTAGGACATAGTTACAAAGCATGTCTATGGGAACAGATGAGGGTTTCAAAACCTATGCTAAAAAATGGAGGGATCTCGCAGGTAGGGTCCAACCTCCTTTATCTGACAGAGAATTAGTGGATATGTTCTTAGGCACCTTGTTAGGACCATTTTTCAATCACCTGATTTGGAGTTCTTTATCTAGGTTTACCGAATTAATCATGACTGGTGAGCGGGTCGAAGCCGGTATATAAAGCGGCAAAATTCAAAGAGATGCATCCTCAAGTATGGTGAAGAAACCTTTTGTTGGAAAGAAGGAGGTCAGTGCTGCATATGACCATAGGTATCAAAACAAAACCGACCGTCATCCGACAGTAGAGGCTGTCATGATTTCTAATCCTGCGCCAAATCAGCAGCGAAATTATCAGCGCAAACTAGAAGCGCCCATGAGACGATTTACCTGAATTAACATGACCATGACTCAAGTTTTGCCATACCTTCTCAAGACCAATTTGGCAACTTTAAAGGAAGCTCCCAAGAATCCCAATACTGCTTCTCCTCGCTACAACCCGAACGCCTGATGTGCCTATCATTATGAAAGCCCGGGGCACGATACAAATGACTGTTGGGCCTTAAAGAATAAGGTGCAAGACCTTATCGATGCGAAGGAAATTAAGTTTGAGCCCCCAGAAACGCCTAATGTAATAACGGAACCAATGCCCAGACATGGCCAAGGTATCAATGCCATTGACGATGATCGTTTTGTTTCCTCTGTGAATGACTTAGTTACTCCTCTGTTGACCATTAAACAGAATCTACTGCAAGCCATCCTGTTCCCAGGCTGCAATGAAGATTGTCACCTATGCAAGTCTCTACCGAATGGCTGTTTATTGTTAAAGATAGGCGTCCAACGCCTGATGACTAGTAAAGAAATCCTATTTGAAAAGCTACCTCTTATCAAAAGCTCTTATCAAGATGTTTCGATAATCACCATTTCTGACAATCCTCTCGGGGTCTCCACCAAAAGACCTGTCAGGATTACATCCGCTCCCAGATCTGCACCCTTAATCATCACTATGCCAAGACCAATACCATACTCCTCAGATAAAGCTGTTCCCTGGAGCTATTAGGCTGACGTTTATTACTATGGCATCAAGCAAGATCAGTTGGCTGTCAAGAATGAAGTTGCGAGAGATATTGATCCTGATGTCGGTAACATCACTGGAACCAGCAAAATAACAAGAAGTGGAAGAGTCTTCTCACTTGAGATTTCTCCAAAGACCGTTGCTACTCCTGTGATCATTACTACTACCACTCCTACCGACACCCCCATAATACTCCTACTATTATCCCTACTGTCGATACAAGGGGCAAAGAGGCTTTGGTTGAGCCTTCCCAAGCAAGAGAACGTCCCGAGATCATCCTTGAAGCTTCTAGAAAAGAAATAGAAGAAATCCTAAAGATAATCAAGAAAAGTGACTACAACATTGTCGAACAGTTGGGGCAAACCCCCTCGAAGATATCATTGTTGTCTTTACTTTTGTGTTCTGAGACCCACGCCAAAGCCTTGGTAAAGTTTCTTAAGACCGCTCACATGCCCCAAGAGACCTCCATCGACCAATTTGAAGACTGTGTAGCCAGTCTGACTGCTGATAATGGATTGGGCTTTTCTGATGCTGATTTAACCTCTAAGGGAAGGAAGCACAACGATGCCTTACATATTTCCATTGAATGCAGGGGCACCACACTTGCCCATGTTTTGGTGGATACTGGTTCATCATTGAATGTCTTGCCCAAAAATGCCCTTGACCGACTAGATTGTGAGGGGCTCATCTTGAAACCTAGAAACATCATAGTGAGGGCCTTTGATGGTTCCAAGAGGACAATGCACGGAGAAGTTAGTATCCCCATATAAATTGGGACTCAGCTTTTGACTCAACCTTCTATGTGATGGACATCCGCCCTTCATACTCTTGTCTGTTGGGTCGACCCTGGATCCATGGTACTGGTGCCATCACTTCTACCCTACACCAAATGCTAAAATACCCTATCAGAGGAAAGATTGTCATAGTTCACGGAGAAGAGGAGTACATGGTTAGCCATCTGAACTCTTTCAGGTATGTTGAAATAGATGGTGAATTCATAAAGACTCCCTGCCAGAACTTTGAGGAGGTTCCAGCAACGGTCGCAACAACCAAGTCTACTCCAAAAGTCCCGAAGATTATCAAACCTCCACTAAAGATGGCCTCGTTGAAAGATGCTCGAGCAGTAGTTGAAGAGGGAGGATGTACTATCTGGGGTCAGATTCCGGATATTCCTTACAAGTCCGACGAATTTGGGTTGGGGTTCACTTCAGAGGCTCAGAAAGTTGTTCGACGTTCTCACACTGGGGGACCACCTCTGCGTATCAGCAATCAAGGAGTCAATGAAATAGAAGATAGTGATGGCAGTTGTGACTTGGGCAAATGGATTTTTCCAACCATCGGCGGAGGGCTCAACAATTGGGAGACCAAAGATTTCATTCCTATTACTTTTATTCAAGAATAATTGTCTTTTAACATTTTCAGGCTTGTACTATTTAAACAATTCAGACTTTTTAAAACCTTGTGTCTTACCCGAGGCACAACGGTCCATTTGTGAGGGTTGTCACTTCATTCTCATATGTCATTAATGAATCATGGACGTTTTTGCATCAGATTTTGTTTTCTTCATCTTTTCTTTCTTACATTTTATTTCTTTCAAAGGTAGCTATGCTCTTACACACACTCACATATTAAAAATGCAGATCTACATCCACTCAGGATCTCATGGGTAACAATTCTGCTATGGCCAATTGTGACTTTGAAAATCCGATCTACCAAGCCGACGACGAAGGTGAGGAAGATTATGAAGTGCCAGGAGAGTTGGCCAGGTTGTTGCAACAGGAAGAAAGGACCATTCAGCCACACGAAGAGTCGGTCGAAACAGTTAACTTGGGAACTGAGGAAGATAAGAAAGAGGTCAAGGTGGGTGCCAACTTGGAACCTAATGTCAAGGAGCGTCTGATTCAGTTATTGCACGATTATGGTGAGATCTTTGCCTGGTCGTACAAAGACATGCCGGGACTGGATGCAGACATTGTGGTACATTGTCTGCCTACAAAAGAAGATTGTCCCCCGATAAAGCAAAAGGTTCGTCGCATGAGGCCTGATATGTTGGAAAAGATCAAAGCAGAAGTTATGAAGCAATTCAATGTCGGATATTTAGTTGTCACCTCTTATCCCCAATGGGTGGCCAATGTTGTTCCTGTACCCAAGAAAGACGGTAAAGTGCAGATGTGTGTGGACTACAGATACTTAAACAGGGCAAGCCCCAAAGATGATTTCCCACTCCCCCACATCGACATCTTAGTTGATAATACAGCCCGGCACAAAGTGTTTTCCTTCATGGACGGCTTCTCAGGCTACAACCAAATCAAAATGGCGCCTGAGGATATGGAGAAAACGACCTTTGTTACACAATGGGGCACTTTCTGCTATAAGGTCATGCCATTCGGACTGAAGAATGTTGGGGCAACATATCAATGCGCCATGGTAGCTTTATTTCATGACATGATACATCATGAGATAGAGGTGTACGTAGACGATATAATAGCCAGATCGCAGACGGAAGAAGAGCACCTTGATCACTTAAAGAAACTGTTTGAGAGGCTGAAGAAGTACAAGTTGAGATTGAATCCAAACAAGTGCACATTCAGAGTACGGTCTGGTAAACTCTTAGGCTTTGTCGTCAGCAACAAGGGTATCGAAGTTGATCCTGCCAAGTTTAAAGCGATATAAGAAATGTCATCTCCTTGTACTGAGAAAGAAGTCAGAGGATTCTTGGGACGTCTGAATTACATAGCCAGGTTTATTTCTCACCTGACAGCTACTTGTGAGCCAATCTTAAAACTCTTGAAGAAAGATCAAGTAGTCAGATGGAATGACGAATGCCAAGTTGCTTTTGACAAAATCAAAGAATACCTGCAAGAACCTCTTGTGTTGTTGCCACCTGTCGAGGGAAGGCCATTGATCTTATATCTAACTGTTTTAGAAAACTCAATGGGGTGTGTGTTGGGGCAGCATGACGAGTCTGGCCGAAAAGAGCATGCTATTTATTACCTGAGCAAAAAGTTTACCGACTGTGAAACAAGATATTCACTGCCCGAGAAAACTTGTTCTGCTCTGGCATGGGCTAATCACCGGCTGAGACAGTATATGTTGACCCACACTACTTTGTTGATATCTAAAATGGATCTGATAAAGTACATCTTTGAGAAGCCCGCTCTTTCTGGGAGAATAGCGAGATGGCAGATGATCCTGACAGAATATGACATAGAATATACTACCCAGAAAGCTATAAAGGGCAGTGTGTTGGCTGATCATCTTGCTCACCAAGCTGTAGAAGACTATCATTCCATGAAGTTTGAATTCTCGGATGAAGACATCATGACGTTAGACAACTGTGAGGAAATCAGGCCATATGACGGACCTGAACAAGGATCCCGATGGACCCTGTTCTTTGATGAGGCATCCAACGCACTTGGAAATAGTATCGGTGTCGTACTCATATCTCCAGAAGGATGTCATACTCCCTTTACTGCCAGACTTTGCTTCAACTGTACAAATAACATGGCAGAATATGAAGCGTGCATCTTCGGTCTCAAAGCTGCTATAGACTTGGGGATCAAACACTTGGATGTATTTGGAGATTCAACCTTGGTCATCAGTCAAGTTAAAGGGGAATGGGACACCAAGCACCCCAGCCTTATCCCTTATAAAGAACACGTGTTGACATTGTTGCCGCATTTCGAGAAGATTACCTTCGAGCATTTCCCGTGAGAAGAAAATCAGCTAGCAGACGCATTAGCTACGATGTCATCTATGTTTAAACTTAATTGGGATAACGAGACTCCTCAAATCACCATTGAGCGGATGGATGAACCAGCCTACTGTCACGAGATTAATACTGAAGAGGTAGTAGACCAGCCTTGGTTTCATGAAGTCAAGAGGTATCTCGAGTCTCAGGAATATCCAGAAGGAGCTTCGGTGAATGACAAGAAGTTCCTAAGAAGGTTCTCGGCTAAATTCTTCCTTAGTAACGACATTTTGTACAAACGCAGTCATGACTCTATATTGCTTTGGTGCGTAGACAAGGCTGAGGATGAAAGGATCATGGTCGAATTACACGAAGGCACTTTTGGTACCCATTCCAGTGGGCATACAATGGCAAAGAAAATCGTACGGGCAGGCAATTATTGGTCTACCATGGAGGCAGATTGCTACCAATACTCTTGGACTTGCCATAAGTGTCAGATTTATGCAGATAAAGTGCATGTACCTCCGGTTCCTATGAATGTCTTGAAGGCTCCTTGGCCCTTTGCTATGTAGGGAATCGATATGATTGGGGAAATCAAGCCAACGGCCTCTAATGGACACCGCTTTATCTTAGTGGCCATCGACTATTTTACAAAGTGGGTTGAGGCAGCTTCCTTCGCCTCCGTTACAAAGAATGTGGTCACTCGGTTCATCAAACAGAATCTCATCTGTCGGTATGGTATCCCAGAGATAATCCTCACTGATAATGGTACGAATCTAAACAACACTATGATCACCGCCTTGTGCGAGCAATTCAAGATTCAGCATCACAATTCTTCCCCTTACCGGCCAAAGATGAATGGTGTTGTTGAAGCTGCTAACAAAAACATTAAAAAGATCATACAGAAAATGACAGTCACATACAAATACTGGCATGAGATGCTACCGTTCGCTCTCCACGGGTATTGTACCACAGCTCGCACATCAACTGGGGCAACACCTTTTTCTCTCATATACGGCATGGAAGCTGTCTTGCCTATTGAGGTCCAGATCCCCTCTCTAAGAATCATGAAGGATGCTGGTTTGAATGAAGAAGATTGGATCCAAACTCGGTTTGACCAACTAAACTTGATTGATGAAGAGAGGCTTGCAGCTATCTGTCATGGTCAGATGTACCAAAAACACATGATCAAAGCTTTTAATAAAAAGGTCAAACGTCAGGTATATCGGGTCGGTGACCTGGTAATCAAGCGTATCATTTTGCCACAAGGTGATCCCAGGGGCAAATGGAACCCTACATATGAAGGGTTGTTTGTGATCAAAAGCATTTTCTCTGGTGGAGCAATGATCTTGGCCACTATGGATGGTGATGACCTCCCACACCCTGTAAATGCAGACATAGTGAAAAGATACTACGCATAATCAAAGACCCGCTAGGTTGACTGGCCTAGGCAAAAATAAGGGCTTCCCGGCGAACCAAAAGGGTTCGGGCAAAAATAAGGGATGAAAATATAAAAAATTGTACACCCGGCAAGTCGAAAACCTGAAAAGGCGACTTGGGCAAAATAGGGTTTTCCGGTGGGCCGAAAACCCGAAAGGGCGGTCCAGGAAAAAGTTAGGGATGGAAAGTGTATCACTATGTCCCATTGGATCACCCTGCGATCTGATCTCAGTATCAATTGTCAAGCTCAAATGTCATCCCTCAATCTAATCAACTTCAGACGAGCAGCAAAGTGAGGAGACGCTCGAAGACATAGTGGCAATAGCGGATTTGAAATACAGTGGGATTATTGCACATAGCTGTTTTCTTTATGTTGTACACAACATTGTATACCCTTCTTTTTTATGGCGACACTCTCTTACTAGAGCGTTAGTTTCCTTGTACAAAAGCGCCTGTTATAGGCCAACTTCAAAATTAATACAAGACATTTTTACAGACATATTTGTTTTCCTTTTTCTGTTTTATTTTTGCAAGAACGTCCAATGATTTATTCTTGACATATGCATTTGAATATAATTGCTATCACAAATATTTGCATAAAGAAACCAAAGACAATTGCTCATGACTTAAGAAATAGACAGTTACCATGTCTAGCAGGTACCAGGGCTGAGACAGCCTTGGAGCACAGTCATCAATACATGTGATCTTGTAACATCTATACTCCCCTCCTTCTAGCGCCAGAGCAGAAGTAATCAAAGTATCAGTAACATTTAAAAATTCACCTTTCAAGTGGTTCTCCGCCGAGTTATTCTCAAGTAGAGTCTCTCCTCGACAGAACATTCGTAAATAAGGAGTAAATTCCCAGCACAATCACTTCCATTCATCATCCCCCGCAGGATTACAAGAGCCACGGTTCTCTACAACAGTCAGCAATTCTATTTCTCTCCAGCAGCAGTCAGGGATTTATTTTCCCAGACTCGGATATGTCACAATAGCATTTCATGTTCATACATCATGACATGCACATACATATCACATACGGCATAAGCTCGTTTATTTTGAGAACATCATCTCACAATGCATTTCGTGCATCGCATATAACTAACCTTGTTATCTTTTTAGGAAAGACAATTATCACCAACAATTCCAGTAGTTATACATGTCATGTCTACAGACAATTAAAAATCAGTTCCCGAAACCAGACGGGTCAACTAATCTACACGATCAAATGAAGTAACCCTACTATCCAGGTTCCTTCTCACAGCCCTACTACCCAGGCTTTCATATTCGAAGTAACCCTACTATTCAGGTTCCTTCTCACAGCCCTACTACCCAGGCTTTCATTTCGAAGTAACCCTACTATCCAGGTTCCTTCTCACAGCCCTACTACCCCGGCTTTCATTTCGAAGTAACCCTACTATCCAGGTTCCTTCTCACAGCCCTACTACCCAGGCTTTCATTTCGAAGTAACCCTACTATCCAGGTTCCTTCTCACAACCCTACTACCCAGGCTTTCATTTCGAAGTAACCCTACTATCCAGGTTCCTTCTCACAGCCCTACTACCCAGGCTTTCATTTTGAAGTAACCCTACTATCCAGGTTCCTTCTCACAGTCCTACTACCAAGGCTTTCATTTCGAAGTAACCCTACTATCCAGGTTCCTTCTCACAACCCTACTACCCAGGCTTTCATTTCGAAGTAACCCTACTATCCAGGTTTCTTCTCACAGCCCTACTACCCAGGATTTCATTTCGAAGTAACCCTACTATCCAGGTTCCTTCTCACAACCCTACTACCCAGGCTTTCATTTCTAAGTAACCCTACTATCCAAGTTCCTTCTCACAGCCCTACTACCCAGGCTTTCATTTCGAAGTAACCCTACTATCCAGGTTCCTTCTCACAACCCTACTACCCAGGCTTTCATTTCGAAGTAACCCTACTATCCAGGTTCCTTCTCACAGCCCCACTACCCAGGCTTTCATTTCGAAGTAACCCTATTATCCAGGTTCCTTCTTACAGCCCTACTACCCAGGCTTTCATATTCGAAGTAACCCTACTATCCAGGTTCCTTCTCACAGCCCTACTACCCAGGCTTTCATTTCGAAGTAACCCTACTATCTAGGTTCCTTCTCACAGCCCTACTACCCAGGCTTTCAATTCGAAGTAACCCTACTATCCAGGTTCCTTCTTACAGCCCTACTACCCAGGCTTTCATTTCGAAGTAACCCTACTATCCAGGTTTCTTCTCACAGCCCTACTACCCAGGATTTCATTTCGAAGTAACCCTACTATCCAGGTTCCTTCTCACAGCCCTACTACCCAGGATTTCATTTCGAAGTAACCCTACTATCCAGGTTCCTTCTCACAGCCCTACTACCCAGGCTTTCATTTCAAAGTAACCCTACTATCCAGGTTCCTTCTCACAGCCCTACTACCCAGGATTTCATTTCGAAGTAACCCTACTATCCAGGTTCCTTCTCACAGCCCTACTACCTAGGCTTTCATTTCGATGTAACCCTACTATCCAGGTTCCTTCTCCCTTATCTCCAGTTAACAGGTCATAACTCCGTAAGGCCTAGACCTGATCAGATACGGTCGATTTCACATTTCCCCAGCGAGTTACTGTACAACCTGGACCTTGTCCAAGTATACAGTCTACTTTCACCTCTTCAAATCAAGAGTTAATTCCCCAGTAGATTAATGGACAACCAAAAGCTCCTAGACGTTACTTCCCAGTGCATAAATCAAACATTCCCGGCAGTAGGTACAGGGATTTTCACCCAGGAATCTCTTATGCAACCAATCTTTTCTAGATGGCATCTTTTAAGCCCATCTCCTATGATTTCTCATCGCCTCTCAAATGGCATCTGTAAGCCCATTCCCAACATTACCCATCTGTATTACTTCATGCGAGTGCAAATTTATGGGCACTCTAGTGTTAAATCATCTTCCGCCTTTAGATCACGAAGGGCAGATCTGCCAATCTACATCCTCAGTTTTAAGAAGATTGAACAAGGGCAACTGTTGTACCCCAAAATTTACCCTCCCATTTCTCAAGGGATTCATCCTGGACTCTCAGTTTTGCCTCTACCAAGTTCCAAGTCTTGGATCATCATTTTTCAAGGAAATCATCCATAAGGGCAAAATGGTCAAAAGTATATTGAAAAAGTCAAACTTTGACTTTTAAATCAAGTTTAAATAATCACAATTCATTAAAGCATATAATGGGTTCATCAAAAAAAATAAGAAGTCAGGAGTTACTTTGGAAAAATTAAATCTTCTAAACATTTAGAAAAATTTTCTAAGTGTGTAGAGAATGTGATACTTCAGAACTTCTGAGTCAGCCTCTATGTAAGTGCCGTCAGAAGATAACGCTTCAATCAGAACAGACAGCAGCATTGCTCTTTGGTTAGAACATAATGCTTCAGTCAGAACATGATTCTTCAGCATGCAGAGGCTATGTTCAACGCTCTGGTCAGAAGATGCTCCTTCTGCGTTTGGAGGTTATGTTTCTAATGTTCTGCAATCAGAACATCACCAAACCCCAAACCTTAACCTGCTGCCCCTGCTATGGCACAGTCCTGCAAACCAGCTTCCACAACACTCCAAGGTACTGCTGATCCAGTCCACGCCTGCGTTTTTCTTGCACCAAATTATCCTACAAAAAACTGTGATTTAAAAAACAAAGGGGCAGTATGCCAAAAATGTTTAAAAATTCATTTGTTTTTCCCCCCAAAACCACAGCAAAATCCATCTATAAATAGCTTGTTCCATCACACGTTGAAGAGGTTGGTTTTTGGAGAGAGAGAGAGAGAGAGAGAGAGAGAGAGAGAGAGAGAGAGAGAGAGAGAGAGAGAGAGAGAGAGAGAGAGAGAGAGGGAGAGAGAGAGAGAGAGAGAGAGAGAGAGAGAGAGAGAGAGAGAGAGAGAGAGAGAGAGAGAGAGAGAATCACCAAAAGAAAGGAAAAAGCTTTGAAACTTTGCAAAATTCCAAGAATCCAAAAAGCTGTAAATACCAAAACCATAACATTTAATTCTAACATCAAAACTCCATTGTTTCTTGACTAAAACCATCCCTACATTTGTTGGTTCATATACTAGAAGTTATCTTAACTTCTATGTTCATATTGCTATACACTTTCCATTTACCTCCACCTCAAAGAAGTCAGAGTATCACCCCTTGGCTGTTCCAGAAGTTGAAAACCTCCATCTTGTTGAGTACGTGAAGAAGCAGCTCAGAACATCACCAAAGTCCAGGACCACCCTCCATCTTGCAGAATCTTTTCCAGCTGAAAGGTAAGTTTCTGCTGACTCTTATCACGTTGTTTCAGCATTATCAGATTTGCATGTCCAAAAATACAATGTAAATATCATGCTTTTGATGTTATACATATTCTGAGACCCTGCTTGTTGGCTTGCCTAAGTATGGATTAAATCAGTTTCAGAACTTCTGAAAGAGATTAGAACTCAGAATTAGGATTAGCAGATTCACACTTGCCTTTGATTTATGGTTCTGATATTTCTTGTTTCTGAAATGTTATGAAACCTGCTATATTTGTCATATGCACATCTTCTGTTTTGTGGAGAAATGACCAAAAATGCAGATGTTCTGACTGCCATGAAGAGAAATACCAAGTTCTGCCAGTGATATTAGAACATCTGAAATCTACTTTGTTCTTGATGGTCTCAGAATTTTTGAAAGCTATTTTGTTGCTGGTGGTATCAGAACTTCTGAAAGCTAATGTGCTCCTGGTGGACTCAGAACTTCTGACTCTGCTTATATTTTTTTTTTACTAATAGGAATTTTGTTTTGCAGTGCGCCAGGGTCAGAACTTCTGACCTTCCTTAATCAGCAACGCGCTGATTCCCTTTTCACCTTTCTCACTATCTTTGTTATCACTCTTTATTTCATTAATCAACAAACACCAAAGATATTTTTCATGCTTTGCTTTATTTCTTAAAACAAAAGACCAAAAAAATATTTTCTTAAGCAAACTTATTTCTTTTCTTAAATAAACGAGCAATTTACGTTTCTTGCGCATTCTGATCCATTTCGATATGGTTGTAATAGTAACTTAGGATTTAATTTTACTTGCAACCCCATTCATAAATATATACCCCCATCCCCCTAAAAGTGATGTAATAACTTAGATTTCATTTTTTGCATTTTTACTTGCTTTTCATATATTGGTAGTAAATAGGATGTATGGCAAGATAAAATCAACAAATAGATGACCTTCAAATACCAGGCAAAATTCATGCAAACTAACACACTATTCACACGCGCACCCTTAGGGTAATCCCCTTTCATTTCCTATTGGAAAAAACAGTCATGTCCCTCGAATATGGGACGCTTTAGCAATGACCCTTCGATGAAAAGATTGTAGTCCCTCGATGACCCTCGATGTTGCCTTCGATAAAACGATCTAGTCCCTTACAAAAAATTGCTAAAGCGTCTCATAAGTTGCTTTCGGTGACTGTAAAATTGACCCGCGCCTGTCCCTTCACATCCAACGATGGGGATCCTTACCAAATTAATGGTAAGATAGAAACTTTAAAGGAGGAAGAAAAGAACAATTGAAAACCTTTCGAGTAGGTAGATTCGCTCCTAATTACTCGCTTGCTCACGATAAAAAACATTTTTACACCTACACTTTCATTTCAAAACATTTTAAAAAGACAAAACATTGTGTATACGTTCTTATAGAGACGAGAACTATTACAAAACATCTTTTTCAAAACCACTTCCGAAACACAATCCACAAACACATCTTTGAACCACTTTTCGAAATAAAAACTTTATACGCGTTCTTATAGAAACAAGAACCATTACAAAGAGATTTTCCAAAAATACTTTCAAAGCCCACACCACAAGCACATTTTCAAATAAAAGCAAGTGATTTAAACGAGTAACTAAGAGCCCATGGAAAACCATGGATGAAAAGGGTGCTAATACCTTTCCTTTTCATAATCTACCCCCCAAACCCGAGAAATGATCTCGAAAGGTCTTTCCTGTGCTTTTTTACCTTTCCTTTTGGATAAAAGAAAAGTCGGTGGCGACTCTTGCTAAACCGCAACATTTGCGAACACAAACGCCAAAACCCTCAAGTCAGTTCTCCCACCGTATCACAGTCGGCTTTGATTCCGACCGAAGTTTGGTTGATACTCGATGCTACACTCATTGAGATTAGACTTTTGGGATATTCTGGCTGCAATACTTTGGTGCTTGAGCTAGAACAATGGCCAAAAGAAAGGTCGGTGATATGAGACTTCTTAGAACCCGATCACTTTCTAGGATAGGTTGAGCCAACTAAACTTCAAGAGGGTACGTACCTACAAACTCCATGCAAGCCTAAACCTAAGGACTTGTCTGCTTTGTGTCTATATGACTATTTGTACATAACAACTTGATTGCTTTGCATACTTGTACATAACATCATGACATCATACCATAGCATTTTTAACCATTTCGAGGATCTCAAGGGCCTATGATGCAGGGTCATGTTGAACAAAACTTCTATCTAGGGGCGAGAGAATTCATTTCATTCTCTAATCAAAAACACCATCAAAGACCAAAGCAAGGTAACTTGAGTCAAGGGATATGACCCACTTGACATGGTGAGCTTGATTCTCGTGGAAGGACATCCACTGATACGAAGTTCTCCAATCAAAGTGGTTGATCAAAATTCAACTCCTAACATCTTCTTGTGTTTACCCTGTGAGTCCTTGAAAACATTACATCCACATACCATGCATCATATCATGACAGGCTTTCCCCACACAGGTCTCTCATTTGCTTACTGTTTATTTCAGTAGAGATGGCTCTAGAGCAGACTATCAAGGACATTCATACTCAAAATGCTCAACTTCAAGAAATGTTCTTGAACCTATCCAGGGGGCAAGAAGAAGTGAAAGCACTCCTCACTAGGGGCATGTCCATGAAGACTCCTGAGGACAACAAGGATGATCAGTTGGAACGGCTAAAAACTGAGATAGCCACAATGAAGATCCAGATGATGGGACAGATGGTGGGTCAGATGGCTCTTATCCAAAACTTGGCTCAGGGACAAGAAGACATGAGAGTCCTCATCAACAAACTTCATCAAGACGGATACAACCATATGAAACAAACAGTCGAGATTGGGGATCAAGTCTTTAATCAGTCTCCCATGAGACAAGAAGTCGGTTTGATGGAGAGTAAACCTTTCCAAATTGCTGCTATATCGCGAGCCCAACAACCACCTCGCCAACAACGACAGGGGAATCAGCGCAAGGAGGTCGCACCTAAGAGATAATTCACCAGGATTGGCATGTCGTTGGCTCTGGCGCTACAACACATGTTGAAGGCAGAACTAATTATGTTAAAGGCTCCTCCCCAGAATCCTAACACAACTGCTCCTAGTTACCATCCCCATGAGAGGCGTGCATACCATTCTGATAGTCCTGGGCATGATATGAATAGTTGCTGGGCTCTGAAGAACAAAATTCAAGACCTAATCGACGAAGGAGTGTTGGAGTTCACACAAGACGGACAACTGGAGCTCTTCTATTACCCCTCAAGGGCATCCATATGAAGTGACGGTCTGGGCAAGGAAATTTTCTGTTTATTCGAATTTTCAGTTGTAATTTATTTGCTTACTTAAACACTTATCTATATGTCAGACTTTGGTTAATTTTATTAACGCATTGCATATATTTGTCTTAAATTAATCCATTTGTTTTCATTATATGCTTTTTACTCCCTTTATGATATTCAACTCTTGTTTCAAAAAGTTGCAAACCTTTAGAGGGAGGATGACGAAAACAATGCCATAATCTCATATAGTATGCTTTTGGACAAACCTGGTTGATGATGTACCTGCGTTCTTTCAATTCCTAAACATTGTAGTTATAAGGAAGATAATCCCTAGTCAACCCCTTCGAGCCAAAGAAGTAGGAGTTTCCTTTTTTACACAAATTGAAACCTTTAATCAAAACCTGGGGCATGGTAGTTTCTCAGTTAACTCAAATGCGCGCTCAATCGCAAGCTTTCACTTTGTATACAACGAATGAAACCAAAAACATCCTTCTGAATCAAAAATACGGTGATGGTTCCCTATCAAATAGGCAGTCGTTATCTCCCAAGAGAAAAGCCCACTAAGTCAAAACCTATGAAGGAGACTTAAGAAAAACTAGGGCATCCCGCTGACTGTAATCTCAAAACAAGAATAGTCAGGCAAAAATTAGGGATAACAAATAAAAAAGAGGTCACTAAGAATCCTCGACAACATGAAAAACATTGCAAAATAACTGCCTTCCAACAAATAAACTTCCAAATTTCTGAACCATCACCAAAACGTCATTCCAGACTCAATAGGAGTTCAAATGCACAATTGACTGAGCTTATGACTGGAGAACATCACGAAGAACGGGTGGGTAAAAATACACTTTGAGCCTTATCCTTTGTTTCTTAAACTGTGAACCATACCACGATACAACCTTTCAAATTCCTAATTGAAGCACGGGTTAGTTCGAAAGCATATTTTACCAAAGGTATACTGACTCCTGTAAGGCTTACTCTACATCCTGAGTTGAATTCACATTCTTACAAAAATTCTTTTATCTGCTAAAACGCATTTTCAAAACATCAATACAAGCATAAACTTTGCATTATTTGAGTATCACGGTTTGCATATGGCTAATTGTTTGACAGCGGAGTCATTCACATGACGAATATCCAGCGGAAAAAACTCTCTCAGTGAACAAAAACTATCTCAATGAACAGAACCACTTCAAATAGGATGACACTTCCAATGACAAATCTCCTATAAGCAAGGGGGAATGACATGTCACTGTCTAACTTGTCTGGGGGCAGTCAAGTCAAGATTCTAAGAAATCTCTCGAGAGGTGCTGAATAACCAGGGGCAAGTCTACATCTCAATCACTTGGAGTATTGAGCTTGAATTCCAGCAAAGGGTCAAGCAAACTTTTTTCTGGAAGTACTACAACACTTTCTACTAGGGTCAGTGATAAATATCCACCAAATCCCCTTCATAAGGTGATCCCCACTCAAGTCCCCACAAAGTTAGATCCAGGAAATTCCCAGCCAGAGTTTCAATCTCTGGAAAACCTTTCTTCCCAGCTGTGATCGGTGGAAATAGAACTGACTATTTTGGAATGCTGGTTCACAAAATATCGCGGTAAGCAAGAGTCGCCACAGTCTTTTATTTTCTCCAACAAGGAAAGGACAAAAGCACAGCAAAATTCCTTTTCGAGATGTCTCTCGGTTCGGGAGGTAGATTATAGAAAGGGAAGGTATTAGCACCCTTTCTATCTATGGTTATCCACGGGCTCTTAGGTACTTGCTCACTATGTTTTAAAAATGTTTTGCTTTTCTTGTGTTTGTGGGTTTTGAAAAAGTTTGTTTGAAAACTTCGATTTAACTCTTGTATCAGTCCTCAAGAGTATATGAAGTGTTTGTTTGAAAACTTTTGTCAGAAAAGTGTAGGTGCGAAAAGTATTTTTGTTTTGAAAGAGAAAGTACCTGAGAACCTCTACCTACTCAAAAGAAATTAAGTTGTGTAAACGTCCTTTAGACAGTACTATCCCACTATTGAGAAGTAGGTAGCACCGTCGTTGGAGTTTTTCGGGTCAATTCGATTATAGGGACATGTGGTCACTAAAGCAACGTAGGACGCCTTAGCGGTAACCCTAATGTCTTAGATCGTTTTTTATCGAGGCAACCGTTCCGAGGCAACTTGGATCTTTAGACAGGAGGGCGACCTCTAAAACACCCTATACTCAATGACCACGTCGAGGCAACCAAGTGAGGCGTACCCTAGGAGTGGCATGTGTGAGTGTGTCAGGATTCATTTAAGTTATCTTTGCACATGGTATGGTGAGCTACGTTTTGATTTTAGTTTTCAGATAAGTTTTGTCATGTATAGCCTAGTTAACATACATCTAGCAGTTTAATAGTTTGCGGGAAAATAAATCTAGCTATTACAAGGATTCGGGTATTTACATCACCAAAAACAACCCTTGAAATAAAATGCGGAAAGTAAAAATAAAGCGATAAATAATTAAAGTCCTAATTAAGAGCTATTACATTCCGGGAAACAGATACAATAATATGATAAAATGGATCGCGTGCGGGAAATTAAATCGGATGCGAGTTTTTTGGGGTTTTGACCCTTTTTTGAAAGAAAGTGATTTTTGTTTATTTTTGAATTAAATGGAATTAAATTAAATGGACAATTAAATTAAATTAAATAATGAAAATATTTTTGGATTTTTGAGTTTTTAAAGAAATAAAATAAATTGAATTAATGCTAATAAAAACCTAATATTCTAAATTGATTTTAAATATTGCAAAAAATATTAAAAGTTAAATCTAATTAAAGCTAAATTGATTAAATTAATTTATTTACAAAAATAAAAGTGATGAAGTTAATTTTAATAAATAAAATATTTTTTGTGTTTTTGATTTTATTAGAAAAAATGTTAATTGGTTAGTGATTAATAAAAAGAATAACGATTAATTAATTAAAGGAAAATAATAAAAATAGAGAGAGAGAGAGAGAGTTTAGGAGTATACGAGTCTGATTGGAGGGGTGAAACAGCTGTTGGCGTCATGTGTAAACTATTTTGTTTTGGCCATTTGTGTTTTGCCTTTTGGCCATTTGTGTTATGACCTCAACGTTCCTTAATGAACCTGCATGGGATCTTGTCTAAATCTGCAGTGTTGAATCTCATGAACACATTAAATAAATTACTATATATCATAAAATACAAATAAAGCCAATATATGAAGAAATTTAATGTTTAGGTCAATATGGCATGTATGAATGATTATACCCTTTTGATCATGGAGATCAAATCAACCTTACCCTTACTGGAAAAGTAGTGACATGAATGCTTTTATGCCCTTTTGATCATGGAGATCAAGCCAGCCTTACCCTTACTGAAGAAGTAGTGAGATGTTGGTTTGTAACTGAGATGACTTGTTTGTAGTGAGAGAGGGATTTGTAATAAGGATTTCAAGGTTTTAGGGTTCTTGAAAGAATTTGATATTCTGACAGTGTTGTGGCAAGGTTTCTTTTTTTCTCCTTGTTTGTGTGAAAAGAATGTGATTATATAATGGAAATTAGGGTAAAGAAAATGGGCTTTGAATGTGCAATTGGGCATCCAATGTTCACTTGAGTTCGTCACTTTCCAGGCTAAATCGCAGGGACTTAAGTGCAATTTTTGAAGTTGAAATGTGAAAACAAAATGTAGCCGACATCGATAACTAACTCCTTTCCGAAAATCGGCTCAATCGGATAAACGGTGAATTAGTTATGAATTTATGAAGTTTCAGCTCAGACAAACTTATTTTGGGCTCCAGTGTCGACTCTGACACGTTCTTCAATAAAAAACTGGTATTGATCGGAGCATAATTCGGTCTCTACTTTTGAAGCAAAGTTGTAGATCTACGAGTCAGTAACCTTGCGTAAAAATATGAGCCCAATCCGATAGAAATTGACCGAGTTATGAATTTTCGAAGTTTCGGCCCAGATGAAATAATATTCAGCATTCAGGATTTTCGGCGCGTCGCGCACTCTGAGCAAAAAACGAAGGCCTTTTGAATACTGTTTGAACTCAATACCTTCTGTGAAAATATAGCCAACTCAATTTGTGAAATTTTGGCGCCAGAACCAGCTCGATACGATGAAAATCGACCAAGTTATGATTTTCTGAACATGACGCAAATAAACTTCTGTCACAAATTTTCTGTACGGAAATACTTGATAAATCCACATTTTTTAAGACCTTCTGATCGAAATTGGCTTCTAGCCGTGAAGGATGAAAACATAGATAATGTCAAGACGGAATTTTGGCCATCGGAACAGGTTCAAAACGAGTCACGATCTTCAAGTTATGAATTTTTTAGCGCGTAAAAACTGCACTTTCAACACACTTTTTCACCATATTTCTTCAAGAAAACTCACACATTCAGATACCTTCTTTAAAGAATTGACTCTTGAGCTGAACCTGAATTTAAGAATACGTTATCAGAGATATCTTGGCGAAGGAACACCTGAATATGACGCGCCGGGTTGGACTTGTGAATTTTTCTTGAAATGTTTTGAGAAATATGGGAGGGCAAATTTTGGGGTACAACACCAGCTAAGTTTGCTCTCAAGAAGAATCCTCGAGGAGTTCTGCCAAAAGAAAACGCCTCTCCAGCAGATTGGCAACAGGGTTTATTTCCCCAACAAACTACAAATTCCCCAGCTTGAGTTTGCCTCTCCTACTACTACAAATCAAGGGACCATAACCCCTCTTCCCCAGTAGGCTTTCCTATAATCCCTATTGAATTTCTGCAAAGCTTGGGAACCCAACCAGATAACAATTAACTTCTTTATCCCCAACAAGTTGTTAACTCCATTTCTCTTCCATCAAGAGGTAACTCCTCGGTAGAGAGACGGACAACTAAAACTCCTGAACTCTTTTCCCCAAGCAGGAATCAACACTCTCAGAGTTTCCCTCAAACAAATTCAATATGCCCCAACGGAGTTCTCCTCAAAAAACAAAGCAGGAAGCCCCAACGGAAACATTCTAAACAAAGTTCGAAGATGCACATACTCTTCATCTTCAACAGCAGTTCGGGATTTAAATTCCTAAGGCTCCCCAGCATTTGTCAAGGATTTATTTTCCAAGACAAAGATACATTTCAACAACATTAATAGCATATGCATACGAAACACATATAGCACAATCTCATTTATTTTGAGAAACATCATTATGTCATGCATCTCATACATCATGACATTGCATGCAGCTAATCTTTTACCTTTTCAGGAAAGATCAATCAACAGATAATTATCATCAACAATTTTCAACAAGTTCCAGATTAATACCTGTAACAAGACAAGACAACTATCTGAGAACAATTGATTGTAGATTAATACCTGTAACAAGCCAGGAAAGCTATCTACATGAGCAGATTGAAGTTTAATACCTGAAACAAGATAAGACAATTATCTGAGGATAACGGATTATAGATTAATTCCTGAAATAAGCCAGGGCAACTATCTACACGACCACTAGAAGAAACCCTACCCCGGTTCCTTCTCAAACATTTCCAGATGAAGTTTTACACGGACTCATCATGAAGTAACCCTATCTAGGTTCCTTCTCATTTTCTAGATGGAGTTTTACACTGACTCATCATGAAGCAACCCTACCCAAGTTCCTTCTCATTTCAATATGAAGTTTTACACTGACTCATTATGAAGTAACCCTACCCAGGTTCCTTCTCATTTTCTAGATGAAGTTTTACACAGACTCATAATGAAGCAACCCTACATACGTTCCTTCTCATTTTCCAGATGAAATTTTACACGGACTCATCACGAAGCAACCCTACCCAGGTTCCTTCTCATTTTCAGATGAAGTTTTATACGGACTCGTCATGAAGTAACCCTACCCAAGTTCCTTCTCATTTTCCAGATGAATTTTTACACGGATTCATCATGAAGAAATCCTACCCAGGTTCCTTCTCATTTCTAGATGAAGTTTTACATGGACTCATCATGAATTAACCTTACCCAAGTTCCTTCTCATTTTCCAAATGAAGTTTTACACGGACTCATCATGAAGCAACCCTACCCAGGTTCCTTCTCATTTTCAGATGTAGTTTCACATGGACTCATCATGAAGTAACCCTATCCAGATTCCTTCTCATTTTCCAGATGCAGTTTTACATAGACTTGTCATAAAGCAACCTTACCCAGGTTCCTTCTCATTTCCAGATGAAGTTTAACACAGACTCATCATGAAGCAACCCTACCCAGGTTCCTTCTCATACATTTCCAGATGCAGTTTTACACTGACTCATCATGAAGCAACCCTACCCAGGTTCCTTCTTATTTCCAGATGAAGTTTTACACTGACTCATCCTGAAGCAACCCTACCCAGGTTCCTTCTCATTTTCCAGATGAAGTTTTACACTGATTCATCATGAAGCAACCCTACCAAGGTTCCTTCTCATTTTCAGATGCAGTTTCACACAGACTCATCATGAAGTAACCCTACCTAGGTTCCTTCTCATTTTCTAGATGAAGTTTTACACTGACTCATCATGAAGCAACCCTACCCAGGTTCCTTCTCATTTTCAGATGCAGTTTCACACGGACTCATCATGAAGCAACCCTACCCAGGTTCCTTCTCATTTTCAGATGCAGTTTCACACGGACTCATCATGAAGTAACCCTACCTAGGTTCCTTCTCATATATTTCTAGATGAAGTTTCACACTGACTCATCATGAAGCAACCCTACCCAGGTTCCTTCTCTTAAATTCTAGATGAAGCTTCACATGGATTCATCCTGAAGCAGCCCTACCCAGGCTCCCTCTCATATATCTCCTAAATCATCCCTACACAGGCTCATCATAAAGTAATCTTACACAGATTCCTGCTAATACATTTCTAAAATATCATTCAGAGTTAAATCCACCAAATATTTATTCTGATACTTCTTCAAAATACAGTCAAACTTAGACTTAGTCTAATTTCTGTCAACAATCACCTTTGGATGGAATCTGTAAGCCCATTCCCTACACAATCAACCATATCATCGAGTGTAAATTTTTGGGCACTCTAGTGTTCAATCATCTTTTACCTTCAAGCTACGAACGACAACGTGCCATACTTGCTTTTCAGGTTTAAGAAGATTGAACAGGGGCAGTTGTTGTACCCCAAATTTTTCCCTCTCATTTCTCAAGGCATTTCCTCACAAAGATTCTCAAAATTCAATCTTTCACAAGTACAATTGGATTTTCCAACATCAAGTTAAAGAGGAATCTTTTTGAAAAAATTGGAGAAAAAACAAGTTTTCTTCGATTCACAAGGCTACGATTGGATTTTGGTCTCCTGCAAGCTTTCTTAGATTTCCATTGCTTCGATTGGACTATGGTCTCCTTCATGCCTCCTTCGATCCATCCTTTGTGTCTCCTTCGATCCACAAAGCAATGACCTCCTGCATGTAAGCTTCGGTTGCACCATTGGCCTCACATGGTTCACAATGCAATCGTGGCCTGCATGCCTGCTTCAATTGAACATTTTATGCCTGCATGCTAGTTTTGATTGGACAAATAATTCACTCCATGTTTGCTTGATTGACAAAGTAATGGATAGCTACATACAGCCTTCTATTGAACAATAGCTTCCTTCTTGCATGCTTCAAAGCAAGAGGCTCCCACCAGGCCAGCAGGCACAAGGCAAAGAGCCTCATGTAGCCTCCTTCGATTCAAAGAGGAAAAGCCTCATGTTGATGTCTTTCGATCCAAAGGGGAAAATCCCCATGTTGATGTCCTTCGATTTAGAAGGCAAGTTCCTTCTTTACACTTGCTCCTGTTGTACCCCAAAATTTGCCCTCCCATATTTCTCAAAATATTTCAAGAAAAATTCACAAGTCCAACCCGGCGCGTCATATTCAGGTATTCTATCGCCAAGATATCCCTGATAACGTATTCTCAAATTCAGGTTCGGCTCAAGAGTCAATTCTTTAAAGAAGGTATCCGAATGTGTGAGTTTTCTCGAAGAAATATGGTGAAAAAGTGTGATGAAAGTGCAGTTTTTACGCGCTAAAAAATTCATAACTTGAAGATCGTGGCTCGTTTTGAACCCGTTCCGGTGGCCAAAATTTCGTCTTGACATTATCTACATTTTCATCTCTCACGGCTGGAAGCCAATTTTGATCAGAAGGTCTTCAAAAATGTAGATTTATCAAGTATTTCCGCACAGAAAATTTGTGACAGAAGTTTATTGGCGTCATGTTCAGAAAATCATAACTTGGTCGATTTTCATCGTGTCGAGCTGGTTCCGGCGCCCAAATTTCACAAATTGAGTTGACTACATTTTCAAAGAAGGTATTGAGTTCAAACGGTATTCAAAAGGCCTTCGTTTTTTGCTCACAGTGCGTGACACGCTGAAAATCCTAAATGCTGAATATTATTTCATCTGGGCCGAAACTTCGAAAATTCATAACTCGGTCAATTTTTATCGGATTGGGCTCATATTTTTACACAAGGTCACTGACTCATAGATCTACAACTTTACTTCAAAAGTCGAGACTGGAAAGTGACAAACTCAAGTGAACATTGGAGGCCCAATTGCACATTCAAAGCCCATTTTCTTTACCCTAATTTCCATTATATAATCACCTTCTTTTCACACAAACCAGAGGAGGAAAAGAGAGAAAAAAACCTTTCCACAAAACTGTTAGAATATCAAATTCTTTCAAGAACCCTAAAACCTTGAAATCCTTATTACAAATCCCTCTCTCACTACAAATAAGCCATCACAGTTACAAACCAACACCTCACTACTTCTTCAGTAAGGATAAGGCTGGCTTGATCTCCATGATCCAAAGGGCATAAAAGCATTCAGGTCACTAATTTTCCAGTAAGGGTAAGAGTGATTTGATCTCCATGATCAAAAGGGTATAATCATTCATACATGTCATATTGTGCCTAAACATTAAATTTCTTCATATATTGGCTTTATTTGCATTTTATGATTTTATTTAATGTGTTCATGAGATTCAACACTGGAGATTTAGACAGGATCCCATCCAGGTTCATTAAGGAACGTTGAGGCCAAAACACAAATGGCCAAAAGCCAAAAGCCAAATGGCCAAAGTAAAACAACTTATGCATGATGAGGCCAGAACACAAATGGCCAACAGCCAGAACACAAATGGCCATGAAACTCAATCCAATGGCCAAAGAATGCAGACCACGGTACTCAGGAGTCAATGAACACGCACGTGATGCCAGAAAGTCAAACAAGGCTTTTTGTCTAATGGGCCAGAATACTTCAAAAAAACCTCCCCTTGGGCCTGAAACCCCCCTTGGTTTGCATCCTTTTTAATTTTATTTTCTTTTCTTTTCTAATTCTTTTTTAATGGTTTTAATTGTTTTTTTTCACTATAAAATAATTTTCTATAATAAAAACAGAAAAAATCAAAAATACAAATATATTTAATTATTATTAATTTCATCACTAACCTATTTTTTGTAAATAAACTCTAACAATTAACTTAGTTTAATTTAGGTTTTTAAACTTTAATCTTTTTCTTAATAAGTAAAAAGTATCTAAAATTAGGTTTTTTTTGACATTTTCATCTTTTTCTTAAATAAATTATTAATCATCATTATTTATCATTATTATTAATTATCATTAATTTTGTAAATAAACATGTAAATAAATTAATTAACTAGTAAATTAGGTTAACTTTAATATTTTCATTAATAATTAAAATAATCTAGATTTAGGGTTTCCTTTTAATTCTTGTTCTTTATTTTTCATAAATACAAAAAAACACTAAAACACTTTCTTTTCTTTAATTAAATAATTAATTGGACTTTAATTTAATTTAATTTCATGCAAATGGTCAAAACCCTCGGACGTCCTAATTATAATACTTTTCACGCATTATTTCTTTCGATCATTATGTAACTGTTTCTCAGATGTAATAGTAATTAGGTTTATCTTTCCGTCTTTACTTTCCGCATCTTTATAAAAAACGGGTCTTTGTAATTTGGCAATGTATAGACCCGCGCCTTGTAATAGCGTAGGATTTTACTTTCCTTCATTTAAATTTCCGCACTTTTAAATTCTAAACTTTGCATGAAAGAATGTATGGCCTAAAATAAAAACAAGCGTAGATCACCATGATACATGTACAAGATAAAACATAACTGAAAATAACACACAAATTCACACACCACTCTTAGGGTACGCCTCACTGTTGCCTTACCTTCGAAATGTGGTCGTCGAGTATAGGACGTTTTAGTAAGTCCTTATGTCCATGACATGATCCAGTTGCCTCGAAATGGTTGCCTCAGAATTAAAAAGGATCAATGGCATAAGGGTAGCTTCTAAGGTGTCCTACTATTGCTCTGGTGACCACATTGTCCCTACAAACGAATTGACCCGAACACCTCCAACGGTGGTGCTACCTACCTCTCAATGGTGAGATGGCGCTACCTTAGGGACATTTACACAGCTTAATTCCTTAGGGTAGGTGGATGACTCGTAGATACTTGCTCTATTAAAAAACAAATCAAAACTCTTTTCACACCGACACTTTCAAAAAGCTTTCCAAACAATTTTTCAAACACTCTTGAGGACTGATACAAGAGTCGAACTAAAATCTTTAAACGAAACTTTTTGCAAACCCACTCACACTTGAAAAGAAAACACTTTTGAAAACACAATGAGCAAGTATCTAAGAGCCCATGGATAACCATGGATAGAAAGGGTGCTAACACCTTCCCTTTCTATAAATCTACCTCCCGAACCGAGAAAATATCTCATAAGGAATTTTGTTGTGCTTTTGTCCTGTCCATGTTGGAGAAAATAAAAGACGGTGGCGACTCTTGCTTCCGCGATATTTCACGAACCAGCGTTAAACAGTCAGTTCTAAATCCACCAATCATAGAACTGGCGACTCTGCTGGGGATATCTTAAAGTGAGGTGTACCTTAGGACTAAGATCACTTGTGTTTTCAATTGTCGTGCTTTGTTTGCTTTATTATTGTGGGTTGCATCGGAGTTACATAGATCCTAACCCGGATCTGGGGATACCCTGTTAGGTAGCATAAGCTGTGAGGGACCTGTCCGGCGTAGACCGACATGGGTGAAGCAGTGGCTACGTTGGTGTGGCACCTTGGTCTGTACCGATATCCCTTGTGTCGCAACGAGGAGAATATGGGTCTTCTGAGGAGTCATTAAGCACCAACCGACCTTAGAACCTTAAATGACCCAACTTGGCCAATAGAACAGTAGCAGTATGCTACGCCCATTGAGGCTAAACTCTCGTGATGGTTCTGGCCGCAAGAAAAGATTGCGATGCTGGAGTTATGACCGATTGAGGGTAGTCAGTGATATTGGGATCCTCTAGAACCCGGTTATTTCTGATAGGACAGGTCTTAACCAACAAACTGAAAGAGGGTAATACCTAGACCCCATGCTGGCCTAAACTCTAAGGGCTCTTTTGTGTGACTTGTGTGCCTTAAAACTTGACTATTTGCATACTTGTTATCTGACACTTGAGTTTCTTGCAGGTTTTGTTTATAGTCCTTAATCGGGACTCATAACAGGGTTTACCTACATTACCCCATGCATAGCATAACATCATACCATTGCATGCATCCTACATAAAGACTAACCCATTTCAAGGATCTCAAAGGCTTGTGATGCAGGTCACGATGAACCAGAATGTCTAGCAAGGGGCAAAGGGGATTTATTTTCCTCTAGCCAGGTTGATGATCGGAGTCAGGGGCTATGACCCACTGGATATGGTGAGCCTTTGACTCTTGAAGAAGGACTCTCAACAACATGAAGTTCCTTCAATCAAGCTACAAAATTCTAACCAATTTCTCTATTTACCCCGCGAGATCCTTGAAAACATCGCATGCATATCATACATATCATTGCATAACAGGTACCCTTTCTATACAGGTTGCTTACCTTCTTTGCTGTTTATTTCAGCAGTCTCATCATGAATCCTGAAACATCTACTGAGCAATCCATCCAGGCCCTCCAGGCTCAAAACGCCCAGTTCCAAGAGCTGATCATGAGTTTAGCCCAAGGACAACAGGATCTGAAGACTCTGCTCTCGAAGAAGAAGAAGAAGAAGAGGACGGTGATGTTCAACCCTAGACGCAAATCTGGGAATGGATCACGAAATGAAGTTGAGCAGACTACCCCATCTGTTGGGAAAGACAGTCCCCAAGAAAGGGAGGTTCCTAGTCCAATGGTCTCCGACAACGAGACCGATTATAATGATGAGCAGTACCCTCCAGCTGAGGACAGGTACAAACAGCTAGAAGACAGGCTAAGTGCTATGGAAATACAAAAAGTGCCCGGCTTGGACTTCGAAGGTCTAGGTCTGTCTTCGGGGGTAGTGATCCCACACAAATTTAAGGCACTTGCTTTTGCAAAATATGACGGGGCTTCCTGTCCTAAGCTGCATCTCAGGTAATACACAAGGAGGATCCAGCCCTACACGGCTGACAAGAATTTGTGGATTCACTTTTTTCAGGATAGTCTGTCGGGAACTCAACTCGACTGGTTCTATCAACTGAATGGAGCCAACATCCGCAGCTGGGAGGACTTGGCCACTGCATTCTACAAGCAATACCAGTATAATGCCGACCTTGCTCCCACGCGTACTCAGCTTCAGGGGATGTCTATGGGTACAGGCGAAGGCTTCAAAGAATATGCTCAAAAATGGAGGGACCTTGCTGGAAGGGTACAACCACTTCTGACTGACCGCGAACTCGTCGACATGTTCTTGGGGACCCTGTCTGGTCCATTCTTCAACCACCTGATTGGGAATTCTGCTGCTGGGTTTACAGATTTGGTCTTGACCGGGGAAAGAATAGAGGCTGGCATCAAGTCAGGGAAAATACAAAATGGTGACTCCTCGAACACTGAGAAGAAACCATCCAAGAGAGAATCTAGTGCTGTCTATGGCTCAAGAGGGCAGAATAGGTCCGAACACCGCCAAGATGTCAACGCGGTGCTTATTGCAAAACCGGTTGGCGCCCCTCAGCGTCACAATCAGCAAAGGGAAGAGAGACCCAAAAGGCAATTCACTCCCCTCGGCATGACCTTGTCACAGATATTGCCACAGTTGCTGGAAACCAAGTTGGTAACTCTCATGGACCCTCCAAAGAATCCCAATAGGACGCCGTCAAGGTATAACCCCAACGTTCGCTACGCTTACCATTCTGACAGCCCGGGGCATGCTACAAATGACTGTTGGACTTTGAGAAATAAGGTCCAGGATCTGATTGACGCAAAGGAAGTCCAACTCGACTCTCCAGAGACTCCCAATGTGATCACTGCTCCCTTGCCAAAATATGGCTAGGACTGGATTTTTTGTTCATTCGAATGTTTAATTTGTAATTTTCTTTTGATTGTTCAAACATTTATTCATGTTAAACATTTTTATTTCATTAATGCACTACACATGTCTGTTTTGAAGTAATTATTTTGTATTCACTATATGCAAACTGTTTTCATTTTTTTGTGATGATCAATTCTCGGTTAATAAATCTAAGCCTCTTGAGGGAGGATGACGAAAACGATACCGCGATCATTACAGTATGCTTTTGAACAGACCCCGCTGATGAGGTACAGGCATTGTTTCAATCCCTAAACACTGGAGTTATAAGGAAGATAATCCCTCGTCAACCCCTCTGAGCCAAAGAAGTAGGAGTTTTTCTTTTCGAAAATTAAAACCCTTAATCATAACCTGGGGCAGGGTAGTTCTCTCAGTTGATCCAAGTGCATAACAAACGGCACCAAAGAGGTCCTTACAAAACAAACAAAAAAACAGTGATGGTTCCCTATAATCGTCAAGACAGGCAGTCATTATCTTTCAAAAAAAAAAAAAAAGCCCAATAAGTCAAAACCTATGAAGGAGACTTACAAAACTGGGGCATCCCGCTGACTGTAATCACAAAAGAAACAGTTCAGGCAAAAAACAGGGATAACAAAATCAAAAAAAAGGGAAAGAGGTCACACAAACCCTCAATAACAAAAAGGAATGACTGCCTATTCAAAATAAACTATCAACATCCGAACCATCACGGGAATATCAGGACAAAAACTCAAATAAGGTCTAACGCACGATCAACTGAGTTTAGGATTGAAGAACATCACGAAGAGCGGGTGGGTACAAATAAAATTTAAGCCTTTATCCTTTGTTTCTTAAACCGTGAACCAGGCCACGTTACAACCCTAAAAAGTCCTAGCTGAAGCATGGGTTAGTTCGAAAGCATATTGTTACAAAGGTATCCTGACTCCTTAAGGCTCGCAGTAAAATAACGAGTTTGACATCACAGTTTACAAAAGAACTCACTTGTTTTATTAAAAAACTGCATTTCCAAAAACTTCGAAACAGACATAAGCTTTGCATTTTTAACATAACTTTGTTTGCATACGACTATTTGTTTGAACAGCATAGAAGCTCGCACGACGAATATCGGATGAACAAAAGCACTCCCAAACAAGGGGCATGACATGATCATTGTCTGTCATCTGGGGCAGTTAAGTCAAGATTCATAGAATCTCTCAAATGCCAAATAGCCTGGGGCAAATCTCTGTCTAAGTCACTTGGGGCATTGGACGATCAAACGAAGATCTTCTGGTGGCATGGCAACACAACAACAGGGGCACCTCCCTACATTCTGAGAACGTGGACATAGTCGAAAAAATACTACGCAAAATCAAAGACCCGCTAGGTTGACACACCTAGGAAAAAATAAGGGCTTCCCGGCGAACCAAAAGGGTTCGGGCAAAAATAAGGGATGAAATGAAAAAATCTGTACACCCGGCAAGTCGAAAACCTGAAAAGGCGGCTTAGGCAAAAATGGGTATCCCGGTGGACTGAAAACCCGAAAGGGCGGTCCAGGCAAAAATTAGGGATCAAAGCGTACGACTATGTCCCGGTATCTCGTCACTTGCCTACCAGAAGAAGATTTGTCAAACGGCAGTCATCAAACACCTTCACAGGTACCTTCTTCTCCAACAGAAACTGGGGAAATAATGAGTTGTTTAAATGATCCGGTTGCCCTGTCCACCGAGGTGCCAAGGTAAGTTCAGCTGAAGAATGCGACCAAGATACCTTCACTCCCTGTAGAGCGAACGCGTCTCCCCGGTTTTATTCAAAGGTTATTTCTCCACCAGAGCTTATAACTGGATTATCCTCAGCTAAAAGCCACGGAAAGATCGTCCTCGGCAAAGTTCTTCTTATTCCCCAGCGGAGTTCATCAAAACTTCCAACAGAGCACAACAACGGTATCCCCAGCGGAGTTATCCTCATCAACCTCAGCAAAGTACCTCTCTTTCCCTGCAGAGTAATCTATTCGCCAAGTTTATTCCCCAACGGAGTCATCTTCTCCTACCGGTATTCTTGCAATCATCATCCCCAACGGAAACGAAGAATCTCACTCTTCAACATCAGCCCAGGATTTGACTTCCCGGCATCCGTCAAGGATCTATTTTCCCAGACGAAGATACATTCATAACATCACATTGTTATACATCATGATACATGCATATACGCATCATATCATACAATCTCATGTGTTGAGAACATCGTTGCTTGATTCATATCATGCATTGCATATGACTGACCTTTACCTTTCAGGAAGGATACAGTTAAATGATCAGCTATGTAGACGAATACAGTCAAAAGAGACCAACCCAGTCAAAGAATACAAATCCAGTTAAATCAATGCCTAAAGATTTCTCTGATACAACCCGTCGTTACAGACACTCGTCGTTATAGACACTCGTCGTTATAGACACTCGTCGTTATAGACACTCGTCGTTATAGACACTCGTCGTTATAGACACTCGTCGTTATAGACACTCGTCGTTATAGACACCCGTCGTTATAGACACTCGTCGTTATAGACACTCGTCGTTATAGACACTCGTCGTTATAGACACCCGTCGTTATAGACACCCGTCGTTATAGACACTCGTCGTCATAGACACTCGTCGTTATAGACACTCGTCGGCATAGACACTCGTCGTCATAGACACTCGTCGTTATAGACACTCGTCGTTATAGACACTCGTCGTTATAGACACTCGTCGTTATAGACACTCGTCGTTATAGACACTCGTCGTTATAGACACTCGTCGTTATAGACACTCGTCGTTATAGACACTCGTCGTTATAGACACTCGTCGTTATAGACACCCGTCGTTAAAGACCACCCGTCCATGGAAATAACCTGTCAGTAAAGACAACTCACCAACCTTTCTGAATTCCAGACTCGATTCCTGTATCTTGCCAGGGCACGTCTGAAGAGTTCGAAGATCTGATTCCTGTATCTTGCCAGGGTGTATCTGTTGACGACTAACATTACCAGACTCGATTCCTGTATCTTTCTAGGGCACGTCTGAAGAGTTTGAAGATCCGATTCCTGTATCTCACCAGGGTGTATCTGTTGACGACTATATTCTCCGGACTCGATTCCTGTATCTTGCCAGGGCACGTCTGAAGAGTTTTAAGATTCGATACCTGTATCCAGCCATTTCACATCTATATGAAGAGTTTGAAGATCAACCCCTGTAACAGGCCAGGTAATTATCTTTCTTTCTCAGGTACACAAGTTCTCGCTAAGGAATCTCTTACGCGATCGACAACCTCTCGATGGCATCTATAAGCCCATCCACATACCAACAGTCTCCAAATGGAATCCATAAGCCTATTCCCGACAAAGCTCCATCACAGCTCCAGATGGCATCTATAAGCCCATCCCCCATCCATCACTTCCAAATGGCATCTATAAGCCCATTCCCCCTACATTACATTGTTGATACTACACCATGCGAGTGCAAATTTCTGGGCACTTTAGTGTTCAATCATCTTCCACCTTCGGATCACGAAAGGCACGCCAGCCAATCTACATCCTCAGGTCTAAGAAGATTGAACAGGGGCAACTGTTGTACCCCAAAATTTGCCCTCCCATATTTCTCAAAATATTTCAAGAAAAATTCACAAGTCCAACCCGGCGCGTCATATTCAAGTATTCTATCGCCAAGATATCTCTGATAAAGTATTCACAAATTCAGTTTCGGCTCAAGAGTCAATTCTTTAAAGAAGGTATCCGAATGTGTGAGTTTTCTCGAAGAAATATGGTGAAAAAGTGTGCTAAAAGTGCAGTTTTTACGCGCTAAAAAATTCATAACTTGAAGATCGTGGCTCGTTTTGAACCCGTTCCGGTGGCCAAAATTCCGTCTTGACATTATCTACGTTTTCATCTCTCACGGCTGGAAGCCAATTTTGATCAGAAGGTCTTCAAAAATGTGGATTTATCAAGTATTTTCGCACAGAAAATTTGTGACAGAAGTTTATTGGCGTCATGTTCAGAAAATCATAACTTGGTCGATTTTCATCGTGTCGAGCTGGTTCCGGCGAAAAAATTTCACAAATTGAGTTGACTACATTTTCACAGAAGGTATTGAGTTCAAACGGTATTCAAAAGGCCTTCGTTTTTTGCTCAGAGTGCGTGACACGCTAAAAATCCTGAATGCTGAATATTATTTCATCTGGGCCGAAACTTCGAAAATTCATAACTCGGTCAATTTTTATCGGATTGGGCTCATATTTTTACACAAGGTCACTGACTCATAGATCTACAACTTTACTTCAAAAGTCGAGACCGGATTATGCTCCGATCAATACCAGTTTTTTATTGAAGAACGTGTCAGAGTCGACACTGGAGCCCAAAATAAGTTTGCCTGAGCTGAAACTTCAAAAATTCATAACTAATTCACCGTTTATCCGATTGAGCCGATTTTCGGACAGGAGTTAGTTATCGATGTCGGCTACATTTTGTTTTCACATTTCAACTTTAAAAATTGCACTTAAGTCCCTGCGATTTAGCCTGGAAAGTGACAAACTCAAGTGAACATTGGAGGCCCAATTGCACATTCAAAGCCTATTTTCTTTACCCTAATTTCCATTATATAATCACCTTCTTTTTACACAAACCAGAGGAGGAAAAGAGAGAAAAAAACCTTGCCACAACACTGTTAGAATATCAAATTCTTTCAAGAACCCTAAAACCTTGAAATCCTTATTACAAATCCCTCTCTCACTACAAACAAGCCATCACAGTTACAAACCAACACCTCACTACTTCTTCAGTAAGGATAAGGCTGGCTTGATCTCCATGATCCAAAGGACATAAAAGCATTCAGGTCACTAATTTTCCAGTAAGGGTAAGAGTGATTTGATCTCCATGATCAAAAGGGTATAATCATTCATACATGTCATATTGTGCCTAAACATTAAATTTCTTCATATATTGGTTTTATTTGCATTTTATGATTTTATTTAATGTGTTCATGAGATTCAACACTTCAGATTTAGACAGGATCCCATGCAGGTTCATTAAGGAACGTTGAGGCCAAAACACAAATGGCCAAAAGCCAAAAGCCAAATGGCCAAAGTAGAACAACTTATGCATGATGAGGCCAGAACACAAATGGCCAACAGCCAGAATACAAATGGCCATGAAACTCAATCCAATGGCCAAAGAATACAGACCACGATACTCAGGAGTCAATGAACATACACGTGATGCCAGAAAGTCAAACAAGGCTTTTTGTCTAATGGGCCAGAATACTTCAAAAAAACCTCCCCTTGGGCCTGAAACCCCCCTTGGTTTGCATCCTTTTTAATTTTATTTTCTTTTCTTTTCTAATTCTTTTTTAATGGTTTTAATTGTTTTTTTTTCACTATAAAATAATTTTCTATAATAAAAACAGAAAAAATCAAAAATACAAATATATTTAATTATTATTAATTTCATCACTAACCTATTTTTTGTAAATAAACTCTAACAATTAACTTAGTTTAATTTAGGTTTTTAAACTTTAATCTTTTTCTTAATAAGTAAAAAGTATCTAGAATTAGGTTTTTTTTGACATTTTCATCTTTTTCTTAAATAAATTATTAATCATCATTATTTATCATTATTATTAATTATCATTAATTTTGTAAATAAACATGTAAATAAATTAATTAACTAGTAAATTAGGTTAACTTTAATATTTTCATTAATAATTAAAATAATCTAGATTTAGGGTTTCCTTTTAATTCTTGTTCTTTATTTTTCATAAATACAAAAAAACACTAAAACACTTTCTTTTCTTTAATTAAATAATTAATTGGACTTTAATTTAATTTAATTTCATGCAAAGGGTCAAAACCCTCGGACGTCCTAATTATAATTCTTTTCACGCATTATTTCTTTCGATCATTATGTAACTGTTTCTCAGATGTAATAGTAATTAGGTTTATCTTTCCGTCTTTACTTTCCGCATCTTTATCAAAAACGGGTCTTTGTAATTTGGCGATGTATAGACCCGCGCCTTGTAATAGCGTAGGATTTTACTTTCCGTCATTTAAATTTCCGCACTTTTAAATTCTAAACTTTGCATGAAAGAATGTATGGCCTAAAATAAAAACAAGCGTAGATCACCATGATACATGTACAAGATAAAACATAACTGAAAATAACACACAAATTCACACACCACTCTTAGGGTACGCCTCACTGTTGCCTTACCTTCGAAACGTGGTCGTCGAGTATAGGATGTTTTAGTAAGTCCTTATGTCCATGACATGATCCAGTTGCCTCGAAATGGTTGCCTCGGAATTAAAAAGGATCAATGGCATAAGGGTAGCTTCTAAGGTGTCCTACTATTGCTCTGGTGACCACACTGTCCATACAAACGAATTGACCCGAACACCTCCAACGGTGGTGCTACCTATCTCTCACTGGTGGGATGGAACTACCTTAGGGACATTTACACAGCTTAATTCCTTAGGGTAGGTGGATGACTCGTAGATACTTGCTCTATTCAAAAACAAATCAAAACTCTTTTCACACCGACACTTTCAAAAAGCTTTCCAAACAATTTTTCAAACACTCTTGAGGACTGATACAAGAGTCGAACTAAAATCTTTAAACGAAACTTTTTGCAAACCCACTCACACTTGAAAAGAAAACACTTTTGAAAACACAATGAGCAAGTATCTAAGAGCCCATGGATAACTATGGATAGAAAGGGTGCTAACACCTTCCCTTTCTATAAATCTACCTCCCGAACCGAGAAAATATCTCATAAGGAATTTTGCTGTGCTTTTGTCCTTTCCATGTTGGAGAAAATAAAAGACGGTGGCGACTCTTGCTTCCGTGATATTTCGCGAACCAGCGTTAAACAGTCAGTTCTAAATCCACCAATCACAACTCCCAATTCACAAAGAAAAGACCTTCTTCAGGCCAGCAAGCACAAGGCAATGGCCTCCTGCATCTTCCTTTCGATTCAGAAGCCATTTTCCCCTTGCATGCTTCCTTCAATTCACAAAAGACATGATTCCCTTCAGGCCAGTAAGCACAAGGCAAAAGCTTCCCCATGGCTAGCATTCACAAGGCAATGGCGCCCGCAAAACATTGGCCATTTTTCACACTATCTTCAAATGGGCAATATTTCCTTTGGAAACAGTCTATTTCGATCACACATAATTCCTACACTATGGTATACAATGAGTGTCCCATTCGAAAGACATGTCTGGGTGTCCCATTCAAAAGGCATGTATTGGTGGCCCATTCAAAGAATTGCAAATGGTGCATACAAGTGATGCATATGGTCCAATCGAAGGACACATATTTGGCCCTTTCAAAGATACACATATGACCCATTCGAAAGACACTTATTGGGTGAAAATAAAATAGTATTGTGTGAAGAAGAATCTGGTCGAAGGTTGGACCTAGGTGGTCAAAACGAAAGTTTAAGATATCAAAAGATGCTTGCTGCCAAGTTTAGGCCTGATACACTGGCCATAACGCTCCAAAACTGCTGCACAATAGTCCTGAGACACTGCCCCTATTCTTGCACCAATATGGCATACGAACATTGCCCCTCGAAAGCTACAAAAACAGTTTACTCAATTTGTTCAAATTCTTTTATTTTCCCTCCTAAACCTCATCCAACTTCGCCTATAAATAAGAGGCTCCATAACACGTCTAAGGGGCTGGACAACACATCCAGAGGCTTTTTGTAGCTGGGAAAAACTTTGATTTTGTGAAAATTATTAAACACTTAACACATTATCATACCCAGATTCAAAAGACCATACCTTTGTTTCTGACCCTTTCGAATCCAACACTAGAAACATAACACTTGTTTCCTCCCTTCGAATCCAGGAATAACCCTACACTTTGTTTTTATTTCGAATCCAGTAGAAAGAACACTACGCATGTTCTTCTCCTTTGAATTCAAAAATAGAAAACACCACCCCCCACACCTCCTGACCTTCGAATCCATTCAAAGAAACACCACACATATTTCTTTCCTTTGAATCCAGGAGCATCTAGTCCAATCACTCAAGGCCAAACACACGTTCCAGCTTCAAGCAAGGTAAATCACTCTGACCTTAAACTTTTTGTTTTAAGCATGTACATAACATTTGTCTCCTTTTCGTTTCCACATTTTCATTTTGTTTTCATTGTTAACCTTTTAGTTTTATTTCTTGGTTTATCAAACGTTTTTTTAAGAACTAACCTGGCCATGAGACAATACTAGCATGGCCTTAGGCCATGTTGCTATTAAAATCCCAAACGAAAGAAAACATGAGGAAGGAGTTGTGAATCGAAGCTTTAGGCTTCACCCCTGGCTGCTTCACAGTTGCAAGCAGAAAAAAGAGTGTGGCCTTAGGCTTCGCCACAATCTGACTTCCAGGCCATTCGAAGGAAGCAAAAAATGACGTAATCGAAGGATCCATTCACACTGACTTCCAGGCCATTCGAAGGAAGCAGAAAATGACGTAATCGAAGGATCCATTCAAACTGACTTCCAAGCCATTCGAAGGAAGCAGCCAGGAAGATGAATCGAAGGCTGCTTGTACATGCTAACTTCCAGGCCAAATCGAAAGAAGTCGGGAAGAGCAGAATCGAAGGGTGCATTCTTCCTAGATCGAAAAGCTCATTTTTCCTACTTTTGTTTTGTTTTGTCTTTACATTTTCTTGCAATTCAATATGGTTGTAACAGTGTAGGATATTTATTTTCTGCATTTTTATTGCTTTTGTACAAATGTTAGTAATTAGGATGTATGGCAAGATAAAACCAACAAGTAGACAACCTAAAATTCAAAGACAATATGCATGCAATCAAACACACTTTGCACACATGCACCTCTAGGGTAATCTCACTTGTTGCCTCAGAAAATAGTCATGTCCCTCGAATATGGGCATTTTAGAAAATACCCTCTATAAAAGATCATTGTCCCTCGATGATCCTCAATGGTGCCTTCGATAAACGATCTACTCCCTAAACGACATTGCTAAAACGTCCCATAGGTTGCCTTCTATGACTATACAAATGACCCACGCCCGTCCCTTCACATCCAATGATGGGGCTTCTTACCAAATCAATGGTAAAATAGCAACATCTAAAGGAGGAGGAAAAGAACACTAGACCTTTTGAGTAGGTAGGATGCTCATAGTTGCTCACTTGCTCACAAAAAATACATTTTCCACACCAACACTTTCAATTGAAACATTTTCAAAAGACAAAGCTCTTTGTACGCATTCTTATAGATACAAGAATCATTACAAAGACACTTTTCAAAGTCACTTTCAAAAACACATTCCACAAACACCTCTTTGAACTATTTTCAAAACCAACACTTTGTACGCATTCTTATAGAAACGAGAATCATTACAAAGACATTTTCAAAATACTTTCAAACCCAGACCACAAGTACATTTTCAAACAAAAGCAAGTGACCTAGCAAGCAACTAAGAGCCCGTAGATAACTACGGATGAAAAGGGTGCTAACACCTTCCCTTTTCATAACCTATCCCTCGAACTCAAGAAATAATCTCTAAAGGTCTTTCCTGTTCTTTTTAACCTTTCCTTATTGGATAAAAGAAAAGTCGGTGGCGACTCTTGCTATCCGCAACAATTGTGATCAAATGAAAAACACCTAAGTCAGTTCTTCCACCGTATTACAGCTCCCAATTAACAAGTTGAAAAATGGTCCAATCAATGTTCCCATGAACATATCCACAAACTCCCTATCAGTTAATGATGGTTGCACCCTACCTTCCAGGTTTCTCCATTTTTGCGCGTATTCTTTGAAGCCTTCATTGGAACCCATGGTCATTCCTTGTAAATGTACTCTAGCTAGCGCCCGATTAGTATTACACTGATATTGACGGTAGAAGGTAGTGGCCAAGTCCTTCCAGGTATGAATGTTGGAACCCTCTAATTGGTAAAACCACTCCAATTGAGTCCGAGATAGACTCTCTTGAAAGAAGTGCACCAATAACTTTTTATCAGTGGTATGCGGTTGAATTTTACGGACGTAAGATCTTAAGTGAAGCTTCGGGCACGAAACGCCATCGTACTTAGCAAAGATCAGAATCTTGAATTTATGGGGGATTGCCACCCCAGGAACCAAACCCAAATCACCAAAATCTAGACCAGGCACAGCTTGAACTTCCATAGCCTTCAATATGTCCTCCAGTTGCTTATACTTGTCTTCGGTCGATGGATATTATTCGTCAAAAAAGTCCTCATCCTCAGAGACTAGATTGTTACCACCCCTAGCACGGGTTCTCCTTACGTCTTCATCATGATTCTCATCCTTCTCAGAGGAGTCTTCTACCACTTGAACTTATCGAATGGGGCCCTTGAATCTCTTCCCCATGTTGATTAAAGCCTTCTTCTTGGTCTTATTCTTTGCAACCAGAAGTGACATCAGTTCTTGTTTCCCTTTGGCCAAGTTGAGCAAGGTTTCTTGAAATTGAGAATTTTGTGTCTGCAAGTCCTTCACTGTCTGCTAGAGATCTATCTTACTAAAATAAACAGTAGAAAGATGAGGAAACCTATGTCATAAAACCTGCTTATGTTATGATGCATGTAATGTGAATGCAAATGTTTTCAAGGACCTTTTAGATTTAAATTTGTTTAAAAAAATAAGGAGAAAACATTAATTGTATTAATAAGTTCAAATGGTTACAACAAATGCCTCTTGGGCTTACAATGGAAGAAGCAAAAATAATACAAAAATAAACTCCTAAAAAAAAGACTCAAGTTTCCCATGATCGCATCCTCTTTTGTGCAATGTAGGCGTTCAAACTTCGCTCTTCATGAAGTTGTCTCGTGAGCTCCAAAATCTTCTTCTCACTTGAGTAGAATTGGGCTTCAAAGGTGTCTCTCTCCCCTTTTAGTTGAATCCATGACCTTTGCAACTCCTCGAGCGTATTAGGCAAGTCAGTATGAAGAATAGTGTAGAGAACATCTCCTTCGGTAATAGGCTTCATGATGATAGGTAAGATGGCAGGATACGGCATCATAAGGCTTTGTGCGTGAGCTCGAACCCACTTGAGATAAGGCTCCAATGGAATAGAGTTATTATGCCCCAAAGTTTTTTTATCAACTTTGTTCACCATGCCCCAAGCTCGTACAAATATTTGACGATAACCTTGGACATCGTTCTCATAGTAAAATACAATTCCTTGAACAAGCGCGTCATGAGGACCATCCCTCCGAGCATACCAAAACTATCATAGATCCAAGCAAGGATTATAAGTGATACCTCCCCTAATTCCAAGGAGAGGGACATTAGGGAATTCTCCACAATGATCAATGGTGGTGACATCCTCTAAAGATCGAGAACACCAATGGATATCTAGGTGTGAGAGTGACATCAACCTTTGAGACCAACTCGTGCCTTGCTCATTCTTCAAAACAGATCGAGGTAGGTGCAAAATAAACCACCTAGCCAACAAAGGAGTGCAACACATGAGAAGTCCCCTTCTCTTCATGGTGCGAGTGTGAAGAGAATGCAAGATATCTCTAAGTAAGGTAGGCACCGGGTTACAAGATAAAAAAACTTTGACCGCATTCACATCTATGAGTTGGTCCGGGTTAGGAAATAGTACCATACCATAGATATGAAGAGCCAACACTTATTCAGAAGCTTGCAAATCCAAAGAATCCCAAAATTGTTGAGCCTTCTCAAACAGAAACTTGGCTAGAAAACCTTTAACACCACTTCTTGTTTCCCAATTTGCCACAACGTCAGACCGTTGCAAATGTAAAGTTAAAGCAATCTCCTCAGGTCTTGGGTCTTTCTCAATACCAGTGAAGGGTAATTGATCAAGAATAGGCACTCCCAAGAGTTGAGAAAACTCCTCCATGGTAGGCACCAATTGGTAAACAGGAAATGTAAAGCAATGGTGTTTAGGGTCAAAGAATTGAAAGAGTACCCCCATTATTTGTTCTTCAAAATTTGAGGTATCCAAATTAATGAGACGACCATACTTCTTGGTGAACGGAGAACCATGAGGAACCCTTGATGCTAAATCCTTGAGTTGAGGCGACACTTTTACAAATCCGATCCAGATAGTCTTTTTACGAATGGAATCCATGTCCTACAAAACCGACAAAGATAAATCCCAAGGTCCTTGAAATGGTTAGTGAAAATGCTATGGTATGATGTCATGATGTTATGTACAAATAAACATATGCAAACAAAGCAAAAAAGTCCTTAGGTTTAGGCTTGCATGAGGTTTCATAGGTAAGTACCCTCTTGAAGTTTAGTTGGTTCAACCTGTCCTAGAAAGTAACCGGGTCCTAGGGAATCTCAATATCACTGGTCTTTCTTCATTGGGAATTATCTCAACACAATCAATATTTTCTTGCGGCCGAAATATCTCAAAAGTATGATCTCAATGAGCGTAGTATCGAGTATCAACCAATTTTCAGCTTTCCACTGAAACCGGCTATCTCGCCACTTCCTAATGGCCAAGTTGTTCAATTAAAGGTTCTAAGGTCAGTTAGTACTTTATGACACTACACAGTGGCCTCGTATTCTCCTTGATTCAACATAAAGGATACCGGTACCCAAAAATGTGTCACACTAACGTAGCTATTGCTTGAACCATATCGGTCTACATCGTACAGTCTCCATAATCTTTGCTACTTACCTAATAATGTTCCTGATCCGGGTAGAGGATCAATACAAAACCCAAACAAGGATCCAAAATATAAAGCAATCAAATCAGACAATGAAAGCATTAAAAAGTGATCTAATCTCTAAGGTAACCCCACCTTTAAGCATTTCCGCAATAGAGTCGCCAATTCTGTAATACGGTAGGAGAACTGACTTGGGTGTTTTGCATTTTATCGCAATTGTTGCGAATAGAAAGAGTCGCCACTAACTTTTTTTTTCCAATAAAGGAAAGGGTGAAAAGAACAGGAAAGACCTTTTGAGAATTTTCTTGAGTTTGGGGGGTAGGTTATGAAAATGGAAGGTGTTAGCACCCCTTTCATCCGTAGTTATCTACGGGCTCTTAGTTGCTAGCTCACTTTGAAATGCTTTGTTTGAAATGTGTTTGTGATGATTTTGAAAGTATTTTTGAAAAGTGCCTTCGTTTAGGCAAACTTTGTAATGATTCTCGTCTCTATAAGAATGTATACAAAGTGTTGACTTTTGAAAATATTTTATTTGGAAATGTCTTGGTGTATTTGAAAAGATGTTTGTTTTGAAGATGATTGTGAGAAAGCAACTATGAACGCTCTACCTACTCAAAAAGTCTTAGTTCTTTTCCTCCTCCTTTAGATATTGCTACCTTACCATTGATTGATAAGAAGCCCTGTCATTGGATGTGAAGCGACAGGCGTGAGTCATCGTATAGTCATAGAAAGCAACATTGTAGGATACCTTAGCAATTTTGTAAGGGTCTAAGATCATTTGTAAAGGAAACTTTGAAGGGTCAACGAGGGACTATGATCTTGTTTTTTATTTATTTTGCTAAAGTATCCCACGTTTGTGTAACATGACTATTTATTCTCAGGCAATAATTGAGGTTAACCCTAGAGGTACAAGTGTGCAAAGTGTTTGGTTTTCATGCTTTATTTGTCTTGAATTAGGGTTTTCTATTGGTTGATTTTAGTCTTGCCATACAAACCCTAATTACTAGCATTTATATGAAAGCGATAAATTGCGAAATGTAAATATCTTACGCTATTACATCATTTGGGTATGGGGATATAATTTACAAATGGGGGGAATAAAAGTATTTAATTCCTAATTTACTGTTACAACCATATTGAATATTGCAAGATAATGTACAAGAATGTAAAGGTAATGTGAAAAGAAAAATAAAGTTGTTTTTGTTTTTATGAAAGGTCTTGATTTAATTAAACTAAATTAAATAATTAATCTGAGCTAATAAAAACTAAATCTAAATTTGATTTAAGAAAAGAAATTAAATTAATTAAGAAAACAAAATTTTTAGGATTTTTTATGAAAGGTTTTTTAAACTAATTAGTCAAGCTAAAATGAATGAGAAAAAGGTTAATTAAAATCTTAAGCTCTAAATTAATTAAATTAAAATAAGAATAAGTCTAGATTAAACTAATTAAGGGAAACTCGTTTAAGAAAATGTTTTTAAGTCTTTTTGTTTTTTTGAAATAAAATAAAATAAAATATACCAAAATTTTAAATAATAAATATAGAATATTTTTGGTATTTTTAATTAATAAAAATAAATAATAATAATAATAATAAAGAAAATAAAATAAAAATATGAAAATATAAGTCAGGGGGGGTAAAAGTAAAGAGGGTAGCAAACGAGTAAAAACAGTTTTTGTTGCTAGGCCCAATATATTTTTTTAGTCAGAAAAATAAATAAAATGGAATGAGGCTTGGGTTGTGTTTAGTAAAAGGGGGTATTGAGAAAGAAATTTTCCTGGCCCAAACAGGTTGGCCCAGCGCTTATGATGATCCAATGGAGACAATTTATTAGAGGCCTATCATGGAGGTGTCACTAGGAGCGTTGGATCTGAGGATGATGAGATCATATGGTGATGCCATGAGGTCCACCAAACGCGCGTATGCCTTGCTTGCATGGGATCTGTAAAGAGAAAATATAAGAAAACAAAAGGGTACCACTGGGGCTCGAACCTAGATCCCAAGGGTTAACAAGCGCGCGCTTTACCACTGGGGTGGCTATACATCCGTTTATTAATACAAAACCATAAATATATATATATATATATATATATATATATATATATATATATATATATATATATATATATATATATATATATATATATATATATATATATATATATATATATATATATATATATATATATATATATATATATATATATATATATATATATATATATATATATATATATTTGAAAATAAGTCAGAAGGCCAACTTCATCTTCTTCCTCGCGCCAACAATTTTGAAAACTGTAACTTCATCAATTCTCAACCATTTTCAAAAGTGTAAACATGAAACTTATGCATTTTTCCACCACAAATCCAACCATGTAACTAACTTAAGCTAACATTCAAAGATAAGGATGAATTTCCGTTAGTACCAAACTGAACCCTAATTTTTTCAGAAAGGTCAAACCTAAAAATTCTCAATGCACGGCCAATATAAATGAAACCCATGGACATGGTTAGCTTTTGAGCAATGATTTCTACATTTCTACTTCTGAATGTATGTACAAAAGATGCTTGAATCAAGATATCATAGTTGAGGAAAACTTACCTTGAAGTGAGAATCATGTATGGAGTTTGAGCAACCTTTGAGGTGTCCTAATGATCTGTTTAGCTTGCTTGAACCTCCCTGAGTGTGTTGCAACCCTTACTTTGCTTTGAAAGTCCCTGAATCTCCCTACTCAAGTCAAACTGCAAGCTTGATTTTTGAAAATGGTAGATGGTGAAGATGGAGTTACAATCAAAAAATAGGTGTTGGTAAGAGTTGTATTTCATGTAAGGAAGCTTTTAAAATTATTGAGGGAAAATGCACGATGGAAATGGAAGATGCAAGTTCAAGGTCAGAAAATACACAAAAATGGAGTTTGTGTGCAATTTCTGGCTAGAGGGAGTTTGGGAGAGTTTTAGGGATTGTTCCTTTGTGTGCTAAGTTTCATAAGAGTATCTTGATATATAGGAAAAGGTTTGGAGACTTGAGGTGGTCATAATCACAAGATCACAAGTTATGGGATTTTGACTTGTTTTTGAAGCAAGCTTGACAAGTATGGTTTCGAGGCAAGGTACAAGGCTATCTAGAGTGGTTACCAACTTTAAACATGCTTATCTGACTTTGTAGAGGAAGCTTGTGTATAAGAAACAAGTGCAAAGCTCAATTCAAGTTGACTTTGCATAAAGCTTGCTTTATGAGAATATAATGGCACATTTCTTTCAAATATGGCAAATTGCTTTGGATAATGGCTTAATCACTTGGATCATACCTCAATAAATTTTGTAAAAAATTAATTATGGAGTGATTTACAAGTTAGAATCCTGCAAGAACAATATTGTGCAGCATGGGCTTGAGATTTGAATTCTTGTTCATCACAAAAATTACCTATAATTCAAGTTTGAAACCCTAACTCCATCTCTTCGATTCTCTTAGCTAAAAAATGATCTCATTGAGTTATTGGACATTTTGAAAACATTGGAACATGATCTAAAAATTTCATGTTTTTCATTTTTGAAGAATCCAATTGGAACTATGTGAAAAGTTGCCATGAAGTTAGGTAAAAAAATTTGCCTAAACTAGTCAAATTTTCACGAAGTGTTTTTATCAAAAGTGCATGACTTTGTGAATTTATAACTCAAAATAAATGCATTTCTAGAACTTGATCAGTAAAGTAAAGTTGTGGATCTCATCAAGATCTACAACTTTCTTGTTGAAGATTTCCTTTGAATCATCTTGCATCTTGGTGAAAAATTGGCATGAAGTCATGAAAAAATAAGACTTAAAAACACTTAGAAAAATTCTAAGTCTTGAAAAGTTTGACTTTTTAAGATGAATTTTGGCTTTCTTGATTTCTTGATGATCAAGTTTCATATTTTTGAACGTCTTGATTAAATGTGATCTTGAGAAATGTTTTGAGCCATGAAATTAGGTCAACATGTTGTATTTTAATCCTTGAGATTATGATCCAAGCAATTATATCATGTATTAGGTAAAAAAACTCTTGATCAGTCAAATACAGTCAAAACCCTAATTTTGACCATTTTGCCCTTTTGGTGATTTGGACAATTTTCTTGGGGAATTGTGATCCAAACTTGATCAATTGATGCATATGAATTCAAAATGTTTATATTGGTCCAAAATCTTGGAGTTTGATTGTAAGTTTACCAAGTTGACTTTTTACCCAATACAGTTGATTTTAGGTCATTTGATCAACTGACTGAGCAAACTTGAACTTTAAGACTTGAAACTTGACATGAGCAATCTTGAAAGTCCATAATGATCCATGAAAGTCATATGAGGCATTAAAAGTTCAATTTTACTTATGAAAATTCAAACCCTAATTTGAGGCATTAGTGTTAAGGAGATGGCTTGACCTAGTCAATACTTGTGCAAGCTTTGAACTTTTTAAGATCCTTGTGGGAAATGTCTTGAGAAAAGAGAGAGCAAATTTTGGGGTACAACACACAGGTTTATGGTAAACAATCTCTAGCCTCTTAGTTAAAGTTTACTTGTAGGATCAGATACAAAATCCTAGACTTAGTGTTAAGTTTGGTAATATTTTGGTGTTTAAACTGGGTAGAATTGAATTGTAAATGTAACAAGTAAAAAATGAAAGACAGTTGCAAGATAAGGACAAAACATAAAACAAGATTTAAAAATGTAAATTGCTTTGAAAAAATTGGATGCATGCATATATTTTTCTGGAAATCACTCATTTCTCTCAAACGTTGGTACTTTGAGTTTTTCCTTGCAAATTTACAAAATGCGACCTCTAGAACTGAATACAAATTTTGCTTAAATAGATATAAAAATAACTGTTATCTAAATGCTCGACCATTCGCAGCCTACAATGTATTAAATACATGCGAAAACTGCCTTTGACAACTTTCCCACATTCTTGACAACCGCTTTTGCAAACTACTTTGTGTCAACTGCCTGCACGTTCGATTTGGCTTCAACGAGATCTTGATATAAAATTTGGGTAAGTCCTTTAAGTCTTTCTTTGATCCATTTGGTTAGCTCGAGTGGAAATTTAGCTGAGTCTAAAACCTTCGACGCTTCTAAGTTTGACACCCTCCTTTCAACAATCATCTCTTCGCCGGATACCCTTTATTTGGTTTTGCACTTCAAAAACTATTATCGCTATTGATGCCTTAGTCAAAAATTCTTGGCTAACAATCGTAGATCAAAACCTCGGAGTATGGTTCCATCAGCTTATGGAGAAAATTGTATGATAAATTCACGGTGTAATTCACAGCACTAAAGCATCAGCCAAAATGATATCCATCCTCTGAGAGATCCACCAGAAGAAGAAGGAGACCCTCTGAGTGTACATTTACCGATTTATTAAGGTAGTCGTGGAAATAGGATGATCCAACTATAATCTCAAGTGTTAGATCTTTGAGGAGGTGCTAACGTCAAATTGTATGTTCCACATAAAGTTAAAGTTAAAAGGTGAGGAAAGTATCATTGGTCTCTTCACTTAGGCTCAACCTTACATTAACTGCAAAGGTAACCTTATGGTTAAAGGTGTGGAAATGAACAAAATTTCATGGAACTCGGAGAATGGGAGAGAATGAGATACCAGACGCATGAAGCATAGAGATGCATTATACCCAAAGATTCGTGCGCTAGGTTCTCATCATACAACCCATTACAATCTTCGAATGAGAGAAAATTTAACAAGAATATGCACACAAAAAATGAATTCAAGGATGCCATGGTAAAGTATCTCAACCCCTTGAAATAATATGTAGAGACATACAAAACAAAATTTTGCAAGTTCCATAAAAGTCACGAGGACAATATTGATGATTGCATTCACCAAAAAGACGTGAAAAAAAGTTAAATAAAAAAGAGAGGTTGAGAATATATTCATAGGATAACTCATATAAATATTCCTCAACCCCTTATTCATTATAGTGTCTAGATAACTCATCTTATCTGCAAAAAGAAATAACTTTTTTCCTCATAAAAAATGTTTCACATCATATATAGTAGTTGCCTCAATCAACAGGCAAGTTCAATGTGATGTTTTTTTTTTTTTGAATTTTAGAGAACTAAAACTAGAAGATCCCAGACCTTCCATGAAACTAATGCCTTCCCAAAAAGTAGTGAGGTTATTCTTCATATACATCTCTTCACGAGACAAGTCACTTGTCATATACTCCCTATGTCCCATATTATAAGCAAATTTTATCTTTTTAGATTTATTGAATAATTAATGTATTTGATATATATATATATATATATATATATATATATATATATATATATATATATATATATATATATATATATATATATATATATATATATATATATATATATATATATATATATATATATATATATATATATATATATATATATATATATATATATATATATATATATATACTAGATACATTAATTATTCAATGAATCTAAAAAGGTAAAATTTGCTTATAATATGGGACGGAGTAGTATATATATATAGGAATACTTCAACCTATATTTGTCGATGATGACAGAGGCCGTCCCTAGGGTTTCTTTATCTACCCAAGATAAGTGGTTAGAATCCATAGGAAACTCTACATCTTGTTGGCTTTTGCACCATTCCTACAACACTGTCAATAGATACAAATTTATAACCATGAGTAATAGCAGACAATTAGATTCAATTTACCAGTTAACTACGTTATCGGTGGGGTTGTAGTTGAAAGAAAGATTATGGACTTTAATAAAGGTTTAGGACTTTTTTTCATTCTTGAAATCACATATGTGTTATACGTTCGACAAGTCTAATGTCGGGAAGAAGAATCCTCGGGCATTCTCCCTTATGTTAATCTCAATAGGGGCGTCTTTCCCCCTCTCAATAATATCGATCACTATAGTATGTTTTTTATCACTGAAGGAATCCATCATTTCACTAAGTTTTATTTCTAGAACCCTAACTCCACCAAGTCCTCTAACATATACAAAGTTCACTGTTGGGTTTCTAGTTGTTGTACCCTAATTTTTTCCCCTAAGATTCCTCTATAATCTCATATCAAATCAATCACAACAAGATCACACTAGGGTTTGGCTTTTCTCCCTATCTTTAGGTTTGTTCATGAGGAATCACCATGCACCTTGATTTGTATATTGTTATTATATTTGTTTTTTATTGATTAACTTTTAACTAACAAATACTATGAATGTTTTCTCTAAATGGTGATGCTATAGGTGAGGGCACAACACATTTCATCAAGTTTATTTATAGGTTCATGAGTTTATTTACATGCCTTATTCAACAAAGATTCATTGAGATTCAAGGTTCATCATTGAATATTCCTTAAAGTAATATCATGATAAGGTGTACTATGATTCATTATCCCTCAATTTATCAAAGAAAGTCAAAAGATGTAAAGGTTGATTGAAGAATTTTGACCTAATTGGACAAGTTCTTGATTTCTTGATCACAAGTGCATAACTCTCTCAATTATTAATATTTGGAGGTGATTATTGTTGTTATGAGTTCTTTTTATCATCCACAACAACTCCCATTAACATGGAAAGAGTTATTGTGCAACTAAGATTGTCAAAATTGAAAGGGTTTTCCAAGTCATTTTGGTACTCTAGGAGGTAGGTTTTGAGCTTATAAGGGCTATATCTTGCTCATCTTTTGGTATTTTTGAGTGATTCCAAATACATGCTTCTCTTTAAAGAGTTATCAACCAATCACTTCAAAAGATTCAAGAAAATTTTATGTGGAAGATGCCTAATGATGAAGAAATATTACAAGTCCTCTAGATAGGCCATCAAATTCCCTTATGTGACTTCAAAAGGTCATAACTTGGTCAATTTTTATCTCCTTGAACCCATTATTTATCCACAATGATCTTAAGTATGTGAACTTCAACTCTTATTTTATGTGCAAAGCTTGAAAATGGATGGAAGATGCCCTAAGAATACAAGAGATTATAGGTCATCTCATGAATTTTCACCAATTTTGCAAGATCATAACTTTTTCAATACTTGGTATTTTTGAGTGATTCAAGTTTCACAGTGCTCTTTGGAAAGTCTACTTCAAGCTAGTATCATTAATCAAAGCTCAATTTTGGAGGAAGGCTTTGTTTGGAGTCAACACATTATAGGACATTTTTTGAGAAAAACATAGAATTTTTCTAAGTACAAAAAGTCAGCATCTTTATCTAAACTTTGACTCATCATAACTCCTATCTCAAGCATCCATTTGATCCCATTCTTTGCATATTATAAAATTTGTGGCCTTATTTTTCAATTGCTTCAAAAATCATGCCCTAAGACTCCTTGAGTTGTGAATACCATTGATTCAAAGTTGGTACCTTGAAACTGAATTTTTCCTCCAAGTCAGAATTTGAAATGCACAATTTAGCTTCTAATCACTAAATTGTTTTGTGTTTTTACTTCTAATCATGTTTAACAATCTTCCATAAGTGATTAGCACGTTGAAATGCAAGTTTTGGTTGAGTTTTGAGTAAAATACGATTCACACTTTTCATGCTTGCAACTTCACACAAGTTCCCTCCAAACTGCATCATTCGACACGCTTGAGCATCCCATTTGCTTCCCTATAAATAGAGGGTTATATCTCACTCATTTTCTCAAGTTTGATAGTCAATTGACCCCTGTTCAGATCCCACATGAACTCTGAATTTGAATTTCTGATTTCTTGCTTTTTCACTCTAAAACACCAAAAGCTCAATTCAGTTAGCTTCATTGAACTTCTCTGAAGCTAACCACACTCTTACCTTCAAGAATTGTAACCTATACTGATCTACAGAAGTCCAGTTTTAGAGCCACCTTCTGATACTTCATTCAGGTAGATTCCTTAGTCAAATCGATCCAAATAAAAGACTGATCTATTCTATGTATCCTTCTGATTCTCGTGCTTTTTGTAATTTGCATTACATTGAGATTTGAGTGAGATATTCAAGAATTTCGTGCTCGCTATTATTTTTTCATTTTCTCAATTTAAGCCTTGCTCAGTTTATATAAATTTGGCACGATGGTACCATTAGAATTGTCTTGAAGATACGTATCTAGTGGTACCGGTCTGGATTGCTAATTTTACAGTTTGTGAAATTCAATTTGAGGTTGGCTGGAGGTTGAAGACGATGACATGTCCGTCTTCAACTAATGACGTTTAGCCACGTTATTTTTTTGAAACAGATTTGGTGTTTCACTTTACCATGCACGAGTGTTATGAGCCCTAGGTTCTGATTACTTTAGTAAGTCAGACTCTATCCAACGTGCCACATTTTAAGTTATTTTTATTTTATAAAAATGATTAGGTGTGATATTCAATAAAGTTCATGACATGCACAGTGTGTCAGATCCATTGGATCTGTTTATTAACGCATTTTGATAATGATCAGATGATCCATATTTTTTTGGTTTATTATTTTATTTTCTGATTTTTTTTATTTTAATTGATTTAAACTTCAAAAAATCATAGAAAATTCTTTTTTTACTCAAAAATTATGAAAAAATTCATAAAAACTATTTTCAAATTTTCTCTTTCTGATTTTCATTTTTTCATGATTTTGTTTTCAAATTTGATTTTTTTTTTTATTTCTCCTTTATTTTAACTTGTTATTAATTATTTAAAAATACTTTTTGATATTTTTAAATTCTAAAAAATTTATAAAAATCATTTTACTTATTTCTAACTTTCTGAAAATTTTCTAGAATTTTATCTTGAATTCTATTATTTTTGATATTTTTCTTCACTTATTTGAGTGATTTTAATTAGTTTAAAAATACTTTCCTATTTTAAAAATTACCAAAAAAATTATAAAAATATTTGAGGTCAGCTCTGATTATTCCATGATCTTTTTAAATTTTTATTTGATACTTTGAACATAGTTTATTATTTTACCTTTTATTTTCATTTTAAAAAACAATTTAAAAATCATTTTTCCTTTTTACTTTATTCATTAAATGCAATTTATTTTTTTAGTATATTCTGGCTATGTGATTATTGATTGTAAACTTCATTAACATCATTGGATCTTGAGTGTTGAGTTTAACTCCACTAAAATGGATGAATGATTTTAATGATAGTTTGATTAAATTTTTGCTTCAAATGTATCCCCTCCCTCTTCATCTCATCCTCTTCTCTTTGTGCTACATGTTGTTAGAGGATGATCTACATATCATCACTCCAAACATATGGCACATAGATTGCTATTGACTGGCCTCAAAATAGGTGCGACTTCTATATATGTCCACTTACGATTGCTTAACATAGTGCTAAATTTTGTCCCGATTCGAAAAATGATCGTTTGTGGCCCAAACCTATGTTTGCAAGCCCAAGCATGTTTAATTTGAATCCTTTGATCCAATAACCTTGAGGTCCATTGTTAGGAGGCTTTAGTCTTATCAATCCTCTAATGAATCTTCATAAATTTTGGAACTAAGTGAATCATTTAAACATCGTTGATCATTTATTGTTGCCTTGAGATTTTGAAATGAATGATATACTTGACAAAAAGAAAATGAAACTTGTTGTTGAGAGGCTTTGATTTTATCAATCTTCTAATGATTTTTCAATGCAAGTTCCAAGATGGTCATTCAACTAACCTCTAATTTATAACAATTGACTTTATTTTATGCTTTTTACTTTAAGCACATTTATTTTAGCATTTTCATTTCATGTTATTTTCATCTTTTCTCACTTGAGCATTTATCTTTATGTCATTTTTATTTTGCTCACTTGAGCTTTCCATTTCTTTTTGAAGATACCTAATAATCAATTGAACCATAAAAAACTTTAATGTTACTTGGACTATTTGGTTACTATCCTTGGAATTTTAGAGTTATGGACTTCTTGGACTTAGGATTAGAGACCTTGACCTACCTTGAGACCTTGTGACTTCTATTGCAATTTTGTCTGGAGTTCTTGGGGTTTACCTAAGACATTGAGTTGTTTGTTTTATTTGTGTGCAGGTTATTCTGATTATGTGCTTTGTCTGTGATTGGGAATTCATCTGTATACAGTCGTTACTCTGCCCAATTTTTGTGAAAACTTAATGCCTTTGAAGCTTGGTTTTCTTAAGAGGTTTTTTATTATCTTTGCTTGTTTCGTTTCAAATCCAAAGGATGGGAATTCTAGATTGACTCATTGTGTTAAGTGTTGGATTCTTATTTTTTAGATGGTTCTTTTCCCTAGCTCTTACCTTATGCTTTAGGATAGTCCCTTCATCTCCTCCCATTTTATTTAATTTCAAAAATCTTCTCCCTCCTTTCAAAACTATTCTTGTTTTCTAAACGTGAACCGCTTTCACAATAAAGTTGGACTTATGTCCATGCATTTTAAAAATATTTTCTTAATCAAATTTTAAACAACTTAATCATACCTTGACATTTTTGTGAGAAGACTAAAAGTCAATCAATCTCATTCAAACCATTTTGCCACTTTGGCTTTTTTTACCTTAAAACGTTTCTCAAAAGATTAGACTCTTGTCAATCCTTATAGTGATGTGAACTACTATACTTCTACGATATGTAGTGAAGTGAGATATTTTTCACTTCGGCGTTGAGCGAGACTTTGTTGATTTTAAAATCCAAGCCATATCCTTAACTTTGAGATGACACAAATTCTCCTTTCCCATAATCGTGGGTAGTAATTATGTTCTTCTACTCGGATAAGACAATGATGTCTCGTCTCTTAAAATTAACCAACACACTTGTGTTTTAAAAATTTTAAAGGTGAACTACGAGTACCCTGATCCCCTATTGCAAGGAAGGTGATACGTAGGCACTAAAGGTTCGCAACCGCGGTGGGTGTGAAAATTGTAAAAAATATTGCGTTTCTCATCCCCACAATCTATTTTTGTATACAACTTTTATAGACAAAATACACAAATTTACAAAGAGGTTCCTGTAGAGTATCGTAGATGTTTAGGGTGCTAATATCTTCCCTTTGCGTAACAAACCCCTGAACTTAGATTCTCTCCCCCTCTTTCTAGGTTATTCGCTCTTTTCCCATTCCTTTGGATAAATAAAGCGCGGTGGCAATTTTTATTTGATTTGTGCAAGTCAAGTCAATCCAATGGCTTAGTCTCAACATTTATACCGCTACACTAACTTTGCCAAATGACACTTCTAAATTTACTGGGCCTGCCATTTTTGCTCCCGTTGGGGAGGATGAATCACTAAATTCATCATCACTAACAATTTTACGATCAAGATATCTGGGTTTCTATGTTGGACATGAATAGGAGACGAGCATAGAAAAATAAAATGACAAGGAAAAAGATTGGTACCTTAAATGTTTATAGGCTTTGAAAGATTGGGAAGTTAAATCATTAGTTATATCTAGAAGAATGAAGATCAAAAAACGCATAAAGATTGGTTGAAAATGAAGATCACATGAAAGGTGAAAGAAAAAATAAAAGTATAATTGGTTGCACTCCCTCAGTTTATAGGCAACCAGTAGTGCCAAGTTCTACATTTAAGACTTGGGGAAATGTCCAAGGTAATGATCAACGATCCAGATGCAACCTCGGTCTCGTAATAAGACTCGAGTACACTCAAGCCCCATAAGGGTGCCACCTTCCTGTCCTATGCACCTTGATCCACGTGGAGGTTATAACACCCCGATTTTCCTTATTATTTATTTTATTAATTAATCACCATGTTAATTATTAAATTGATGATAATTATTTAATTATTTGATTTTGTGTGATTATGTGAGTAATTGATTTAATTGAAATATGTGTATTAAGTAATTGGGCTAGTAGTGTGAGAATAGCATAATTATGTATTGGGCGTTATGTTTCATTAATGAGGACAATTTCTTATGGCATCCTATATAGGGGGAAAATACCCTATGTAAAACCAAAAATGCCCCCCAGAAATGCATTTCCGGGATGCACCTTTTTTTTAAGAAACAAGTATGAAACTGGAAATGCAACTACAGTTTGAAATCGGATATGCATATCTGGTTCTTGTGCAGACAGTTCAGACTGTGTTTTTATGCAAGTTTTGGTGCATAAATACATAGTAAAATACGATGTCGATTAAATACGTAGTAATCACAAAATAGGTACAAATGCTCATAAATATTATATTCCAAAATACGATATGAAAAATATTCCACAAAGTTTTATCCAAATAATCCAAAATATGAAAAATATAATAGTACTATAAACAAAATGCAACTAAAACTATCAGACTACTGAGTATGAAGGATAATGAGTCAGGTCGTGATATTTGCGACATTCCCCCACTGTCGTTGATAACACAGAGCCTCCCCAGCCTCTACAATGATGGCGTCTAGAACACCTCTAACAACAGAGCCATCAGGAAACAGACCCATATCAATACCCGCCTGTGTGATATGTATGATACAACGGAACCTAGGCAACACATCAGTCGCATGACCGGCATGTGTCTGCTTCTCCTCTAGAATCTCCATATGTAGTGGTCTAGGTGGGTTACCTGGAGCCTCGTGTACCAAATATGGACGTGACACCTTGAAGAACCATAAGATATATCTATTCTCATAGCTCCAATCTTTTGCCGATATGGTACTTCGGGCCTCATCCGACATGAGATGGTTAAGATAATCATCAAATATGTCATCCATATCCCTTTGTTTCACCATGGGAGGGGCACACTCAGAAGGTGGTTTGGGATTGTGTTGCATGTATCTGAACTCCTGCATCACACGCTCAGGAAACTGAGTAGTCGTCTTGCACATCCCGCATGCTAACCACCCAGTGAACAACACAATATTGTTAAAGGGAATCGTCTCACGATGAGCCTCGTATGCATGGAAGCATATATCCTCATAGGCCAGGCAGTCTATATACACCCTGAATGGATCTGTCGCCTGGTTCCCTCGGAGTGGGTTGAATGAAGAGGCATGTGGATGAACCTCAGTATATGTAGGCTCAAGTGACCATCCAGATATGTGAGGGAAGTGTTGTAGAATCCAGGCATGAAATGTTACCGTCATTTGTAAGTAACGACATTAAAGTAGTTTACATAACAAGACAAAAATAACATAATAAGAAATGTTACCATCAAAAGTGTGATGTTGTCGTTCATCTGCATTGTATTCCACTTAATGCCTTCGGACAACTTCTGGTACAAATACACCAAATAAGTTGCCCCTATGTTTCACTCAGTGATCCTCTAAAAATCGTTAAAGAAACACATGTACATGATATTAGTGTAAGAGGCACTAGTGTTCAAAAAAATCTGCGTACCAACCAGATACAAAAGATATACCCTCATAGCATCTGCTCTATTCTAGGCTACCTGCAGATTGTCCTTAGCTAGCTGTCGTGCACACCCTAGCTCAGTTGTGAACACCTTCTGCCAGTAGCTAAATCTAACATGACACCCATGGGTTTTGTCGATCTCAGCTATAGCACCCTCTGGAGTAATTCCTAAGTACTCCACCAACATATCCAACGCCTCCTCTTGGGTGCACCTCTCATGATCTAAAAACATCATCTCTAATTGGAAGATGCAACAGACATGCGATATCGTCCAATGTGATTGTCATCTCATAATGTGATAGGTTGAACGATGATGTCTCCTGATGACATCCCTCAACAAAAGCGTTAATCATACCGAAATTCTGGTATCATATATGTGATGTCGAAGGAGATGTCACAACACAAATATCTGAGGACAATATAAAATGAAACAATTTAAAAGTAGTAAAAACACAAGGGATTGTTAACCCAGTTCAGTGTACAACAATACCTACTCTTGGGGATACCAAGATAGGGATAAGTCCACTAAATAGTATCAATTCATAGACCCTCAGTAAACAACCAGTTTACGATCTAATCACTTAATCACTACCCGTGCTATACTTCTACCTAAGACACACCTAGGTATGAGGCCCTCCTCAAATCCATTCAATCACTAACTGTGAAAAACAACATGACTATTAAGTTTGAAAAACCTCAATCATTCAATACTTAAAAGCTTATGAATGATCCACAATTTATAACTTAACTACCAAATTACAACTCAAGTATTGAAACAATACTATAGTGTATTACAATTAAAAGATTCAAACTTTTAAACACAAAGAATATATTTTTCTTCAATTGTTGCAGTTGTACGAATAATGTTGCAAGTCCTTATAAAGGCGCAGCAGCTTCTTTATGGGCTTGGGCTAAAAAATAAATATTGCAATATATTTAATCCCTTGAATATCTCCATGAAAGTAGGCCAAGATATAATCCATAAAGATAAGACAGATCAAAAAATGTTCCTCCATATTTTTCGCAAGTTATAAACCACAAAACTCGAATAAGGCGCGCTTAAAAACATGAAATAGAAAATCTGAAAAACACGTTCAGATCAGAAGGCAGGTGTTAATACATCTGCTTTGACATCATTCAAAATCAGAAAATATGATTTACTTCAAATGTCGAGACATTAAGCAAAACATTACCAAAGCAGTGTTTTACCAAAGTTGCTCCCAACAAACACTTACAAACTCCCCCTTTGGAAAATTTTGTCTAAAACATTATTTGAGAACATTATCATAGCAACAGCACGAGCAAAACAAAATCAATTACCAGTTAGCAGTGGAAGATGTCAGAACATCTTCCGAGACATGAAGCTCCTCCTCAAACTTACCAGTTAGTAGACAGTCAGTCAGTTTCTCTCCCCCTTTTTAGACATAATATGCCAAATAAACATGTATTTAAGAGAGTAGCAGAAAAAGAAGTACAGACAAGAATATCCAAGTGTCAAGCTCATACAAGTGCCTAAAATAACATAGGGATCAAAACACAAAAGAAAAACAAAAAAAAGGCACGAGCATAGAGTCTAACTGTCTTCAGGACCAATAGACTTGGCAACTTCAGAACTTCCTTCATTATCAGAATCTCCTCCTTCAGTACCCACTCTATCATCAAGATTGTTATCCTTCTGCAGCTCCTTGATCAGCTTTTCAAATTCTGGCTTTCTTGCTGAGCTAACTCTGATTACCTCATCAAGTTCTTTCCAGGACTCCATTAACTCAGTAATCATATCATCCTTGCTTGAGGTCTTGTTTTCAGAGGGTGCAGATGTCAAAACAATGTCTGGACATGTTTACCTGAAAACAACTTGAAGTGAAGGGACATCGCAGACTCCCTTTTACAAACTACATCAGTGCCACAAAGAATTCCAGGATTTTGATTTAGAATAATTCCACAAATAAAAGATGGAAAGGTAATAGGCATCTTGATAGCACAGGTTCCTGCATGCTTTACGGTCTGTTCAAAAATGTAAGCACCATAATTAAACAATTTCTTATTTCCAATAGCATAGATAAATTTTCCTAAACCAACTGTAATGGTTGAGGTATGATTGGTAGGGACCCAGTTAGCAGCTCCAATTCTATGCAGGATAGCATATTTCACACTTAACTTACTAATAGGGAGCTTATTCTTCATGGGCCAATCACTCAATTGGTTTGCAGTGATGGCTTTGCACACCTGATTATCAGTCACTTCTAACTCATAGTAATCATCTTCAGACCTACCCAGATATCTATTAATGATAGTAGGAGAAAATTCAACACATCTACCTCTAACAAACACCTTCTTATATTCATTACTTTTGTGATCAGCACGATCTATAGGAATATTAACAATAAACTCCTCAACAAGATTCTCATAACATTTTGCAAACCTGGTGACAGTCTTCATCAAGCCAGCAAAGGAAATCAGCTCCATAATCTCTTTGCACTCTAGTGCACCTTCTCCCAACTCTCTTTCAAGAGCAATCCTTCTTTAGAAGACATATTTCCATTTTTCAGCATTGCCAATAGAATGGAAGGAAATGTTGTCAAGAGGAGCATCAGGCACCCTGACAGAAAGCTTCTTGCTTGCAGACTTCTTCACAGGAGAGATGTCTTGGACATCATCTTCATCATCATCTGAGGAGCGATCAAGTCTTACTTTTCTTTTGTTGGAGGGGGGAACCACTTTACTCCAGGGCTTTAGGGGACCATACATAGTCTTCTTCTTGATACTCTTGGCAGGGGATGTGACATCCATAACCTTCACTTTTCTATACTTGAGCCTTTTATCAATTCCAGGCACCACATTGGAAATAAGATCATTGTCAGACAGCTCATCAACATTCACCATATTCTCAGCATTTGGATTCTTTGCAGTTTTAGAGCCAGCAATATCTTCCTTAGTAGAAGAGTCATTCTCAGCAGATGATGTCTCAACATCTTGTTCAACATCAGCTTCCACTTGTTCTAGAATAGATGTAGTAAACTTTCCAAGTTCATTTTCAGCAACATCTTTCTTTAAGATAGATGATTCAGCAGCATTTTAAGGATCAATACCTTTGTCAGCCTGAGCAGGCATTCGGGCAAGAGGAGTAGAAATCCCAGGGACAAAAAAACCCTCATTTAACACCCTATCTACCAGCCTTCTAATACTCCTATCAACATTAACAGTCTCTTCTTATGACCTATCATCAGTAGTATTATGAGTATTACCTTTAGAAGAGTCAAACTCGTCTTTGGATTTCTTTGCATGGGATGATCTGGGTTTCTTGAACTTCTTCTCAAGAGGTGGAACAGTTGTCAGAGGAGCGACGACCAGGACTTTATCAAGGGATGGATCCTCAGGATGGTTGACAAATATTGACCTAGAAGCCTTGGCTTCATCAGAAGAGCACTTTGAGGGAGATGAAGCATGATGTTGCGACGTCTTTGAATATTTTTGAACAGTGAGATGAAAAAAACAAGGGTTCTTTTCCTGTAAAGGAGAATGAAGAGGTTGTGAAAATAGAAAGAAGTAATGTCGTAGTGTGTGGGAGAGTATTTGAGATAATATTGAAATGATTTCTTAAGATACTTAATTTGTTGGAAACATAATAAATGATATAATATCACTTTAATGATATTCCCACGCGCCCTTAATTTCTACAACCCCTCATATATGAAGATCCCTAGTTTTCCTCTTAAGTTCTCAAACTGGTTTGCATCCAAAGCCTTAGTGAAAATGTCATTCAGTTGTAATTCAGTAGCTACATGTTCTAAGGCAACAATCTTTTCTTCAACAAACTCTCTTATGAAGTGATGACGGATATGAATGTGTTTGGTTCTGCTGCGTTGAATAGGATTTTTTGATATATTTATGGCACTTAGATTGTTACAAAATAATGTCATGACATCCTGTTTGACATTATATTTTGTCATCATTTGTTTCAACCAAACCAAATGAGAACAGTTGCTTCCTGCAGCAATATACTCAGCCTCAACAGTGGACCGAGACACACAATTTTGCTTCTTACTGAACCAAGATATGAGATTATTTCCCAGAAAGAAACATCCTCCTGATGTACTTTTTCTATCATCGGCACTTCCTGCCCAATCAGCATCACAATAACTACTTAAAGAAAATCCAGATCCATGAGAATATAGCATACAATAGTCACTTGTCCCATTCACATATTTAATAATTCTCTTCACATGGTTGGCATGGCTAACTCTAGGATCAACTTGATATCTAGCACATACCCATACAACAAAGGCAATGCCAGGTCTGTTAGTTGTGAGATATAGAATACTGCCTATCATACTTATGTAAAGACTTTAATCCACACTTACTCCTTTTTCATCTTTAGACAACTTCAGATGTGTGGGAGCAGGTGTTCTCTTGTGAATGGAATTTTTCATCCCAAATTTCTTTACTATATTCTTCGCATATTTTCTTTGAGATAAGAATATGGAATCTTCCATTTGTTTAACTTACAGACCAAGAAAGTAGATTAACTCACCAACAAGGCTCATCTCAAATTCTGACTGCATTTGCTTGACAAAATGTTGAACCATATCATTTAACATCCCACCAAGCACAATATCATCAACATAAATTTGTGCAATCATGATCTTCCCTTCTTCTTCCTTGAAAAAAAAGAGTTTTGTCTATGCCGCCTTTTCTATATCCATTCTCACCAAGAAATTTTGTCAACCTCTCATACCAAGCTCTTGGAGCCTACTTTAATCCATATAGAGCTTTCTTCAGTTTGTACACATGGTTAGGAAAGCTTGGATCAATAAACCCCTTAGGTTGTTTCACATAAACTTCCTCATTCTGATAGCCATTTAAGAAGGCACTCTTTACATCCATTTGAAACAACTTAAATCTCAGAATGCAAGCAACTCCTAATGTAACACCCCAATTCTACCCCTCGTAATTAATAATAAAATCAGAGTTTCAAAATTTCATCCAAACATAAATTGAGGTATCACATATTCATGTTTTTCATCACTTTGCATTATAATGCACATCACAAAATCAAAAGTCAGATATACCGATTCATAACATAAATCATCATATAAACATATGACTAATCACAGCACAGCGGATGTGTTCACAAAATGTATGTATCATCATGTTATCATCAATACATAAAGTCATAAGATAGTATACATAAACTATCCTATCAAAATAATAACGTCGCCCAAATCCCGAGTGTTACTATTATCAGAGCAGAGCGACTCAAAATAAAGAGACTCGAGCTAATCCTCATCATCCTCGCGGATCACCTACACGTTACCAATATAAAGGCAACGACGAAACAAGTAAAGGGTGAGATACTCCAAAACATATAATTAAAGGCATGATAAAATATATAAATAATTTTGGAATCATAAATGATATAGGATTAATAAGGGTATGTCAGCACATATCTAAATCTCGCACACTTTAAATCATCATTTAGTGTACAAAATCAACACTTTAATTTCGTCACGTAATCATCATAATCATACCAAAACAAGACATAAACTTCATCGTCATAAACTCATATCGTCGCTTTACCGTCATGTTATGTTCATCGCTTACTCATCATGAAATTATCGCATCATATTCACTTTATGTTCAACACAAAAATCATCGCAAAACAAAGTATCATGTATCATCGCAATTCATCATAAGCCATGAAATAAAACTCAACGCCAAAAGACTAAAAAATAAACATAACTGACTCCATGAGACACGACTATGTTATGCATGTGGTACCCGTCGCTTTGTCCATAATTAGGGACATTCAGCATAAAAGCCCATTGTCGCTTTGGCATAAAAGCCCCCTGTCGCCAATGCAATGTATGTGACTCGACAACACGATATCACAAACACGACACAACAAAACATCATCATCGCACATCAAAATTGGTATAAAACCCACGTCGCCATATTTATCCATATCAAGATAAACATATCATCGCATCGCATATCATCAAGTATTCATTATAAATAAACTGTCCCAAACATCATATTTAATCACACCACATCATTATCAAATAATTCACTAAAATTCAAACACGTAAAAATATTCAAACATCAATAATTGTCACGAAAGTCATTCATAATAATCGGCACCAATCATAATCATTAACATCGCAATCAGATTGTCCATACGCGACTTAAACCGACTAAAACGCAACCCATTTCAAATTAACCGTAAATTGGCATATTTCGGGTCGCTTCATAAAAATTAAAAATCTCGAAAAACTAACCTCACCACGACGTTCTACACGTCGAAATTAGCTAGCACTTCAATTTTCGTTCAATTCAGAGCAACTAGCTCCGTCGCCGAAATTGCCGAAATCGGGAAATCAGACATAATCGGGTTCCAAATTAAATCGACTAACTTATGTCATATTTGTATTTAATTAATATGAATATTTAATATATCAAATTAAGAAAAGAAAAACAAAACATAAATTAATTAATTTTCTAAACTTAATTTCAATTTCTATACTGCTATACTGCATATTTTAGTTATAACTTAACTTTTATGCATACTGCTAGTTGAGTTTTCTATAACTTCTATGCATATTGCTAGTTGAGTTTTCTATAACTTCTATGCATACTGCAAGTTTTGTTTTATAAACTTAATTTAATTAATATAAATTAGTTTTTCTAATTTAATTTATATTAACATAACAATAATCCCACAACACTAACACCTAAATTAACTCTCCTAATTTATCTCAACAAATCTCAAGAACCCTAACATCAATTTTATTCCAAATCAAAATATACCAAATCAAATCCTAACTATAAGCATTGGAAAATCAAACCCCTTACCTTAGATACTTGAAATGATTCTCGATGATTTCAACCAACTCAAAACACAAGCTATGGTGTTCTTCTTGCTCTTCTCTCCAAGACCTTCTTGTTCTCTCTAACTCTCACAAAGTGTGTTTTGTATGTTATGTCATAAAACAAGTGTGTTTGGTTTGTTTTGATGCAAGACAAAAGCTAGACAAAATACCAAAAAGCCCTTCTTAAAATATACTACTAATTAACACTAAATAATATCAAATAATATTATTAACTCAAATAATTAAAATAACTCCAAATAATTAAATATCGGTTTGAATAATATTTTACCGAACCGAATGGAATAAAAACCGAACCGAACAAAATAAGTACCGGTCCCTCAAAATAAATATCGGACCGAATAAAATAATTATCGGTCCCTCAAAACAAATACCGGACCGAATAAAATAATTACCGGTCTCTCAAAACAAATATCGGACCGAATAAAATAATTACCGGTCCCTCAAAATAAATATTGGACCGAACAAAATAATTATCGGTCCTAATAAAACATCGCCGAATATATTAACAAATATACCGGTTAATTTAAATATTCTCGTCGCAAAAATAAACGTCAAACGGTAATTCAAAAATATTAATATAATATAATATTAAATAAAACGGGGTGTTACAACTCTCCCCCCACTTAAAAAGTTTCGTCCTCGAAATTACCTGACTCGAAAAGCTCGGGATAGGAATCCCGCATCTTGCTTTCTAACTCCCAGGTCGCACTTTCACCAGCTGCTCCTATCCAAACAACTTTAACCAAGGAGATCTCTTTGCCACGAAGAGACTTTATCTCACGATCTTCGATCCTTAACAGCATCGTCTCCACCGTAAGATTGTCTCGCACTTGGATATCATCCATCTCAATCACATGTGAAAGATCCGGAACATACTTTCGAAGTTGCGACACATGGAACACATCATGCAAGTTTGAAATATTTGGCGGTAACGCCACTCTATAAGCCACTTTTCCCACTTTACTAGTAATTTGGTAAGGACCAATAAAGCGAGGAGTTAGCTTCTTCGACTTCAATGCTCGCCCAATGCCGGTTGTAGGAGTAACTCGCAAAAATACATGATCACCATATTGAAATTCCGTCTTTTCTCCTTTTATCATGATAACTCTTTTGTCGACTTTGAGAAATTCTCATCTTTTCTCTAATCATCTTCACCGTCTCAGTAGTCTCTCTAACCAATTCTGGTCCAAGCACCACACTTTCACCCGACTCATGTCAACACAAAGGAGTTCTACACCTCCGACCATATAAAGCCTCGAACGGTGTCATTCCAATACTAGCATGAAAACTATTGTTATAAGTAAACTCAATCAAAGGAAGATATGTATACCATGAACCACCATGTTCAAGAATACAAGCACGTAACAAGTCTTCCAATGATTGAATCGTCCTTTCCGTTTGACCATCAGTTTAAGGATGATAAGCCGAACTCAACCTCAACTTTGAACCCAAAGCCTCTTGCAAGCTCTTCCAAAATTCAGAAGTAAACCTCAGATATCTATCCGAAATAATACACAAAGGAATACCATGTAATCTCACAATCACATGCGTATAAATTTCTGCCAACTTCAATACGGGATAAGTGATGTTAATAGGAATAAAGTGAGTGGACTTTGTAAGCCTATCAACAATCACCCAAATCGTATCGTGTCCTCTTGGTGTATTCGGTAACCCCGTTACGAAATCCATAGAAATGCTATCCCATTTCCATTCTGGAATCTCTAACGGTTGCATCAACCCTGCAGGTTTCTGATGCTCCACTTTAGACTTCTGACAAGTCAAACAAGCATAAACAAACTGAGCCACCTCTCTCTTCATGCCCGACCACCAAAATAGTTTCTTTAAATCTTGATACATTTTGGTCGCTCCGGGATGAATACTCAAATTGCTTCTATGACTTTCTTCCAAGATCATTCTCTTCAAATCCACATCATCGGGAATACAAATCCTATCTCGGAACCTCAATACACCCTGAGCATCCAACTTGAAATCTTCATTTTCAGTTTGTCCAATACCAACCAACAAATCAACAAGTTTCACATCAAGCTTCTGAGCTTCTCTAACACTATCAAGGAAATCATTATTGATCTTTAACATTCCCAAGATAACACTTTTCAGCGTCACTTCTACTACAAGACTCATATCTCTAAATTTCTCAATCAATTCCAACTCTTTCACCATCAAAAGTGACATATGCAAAGTCTTTCGACTTAAAGCATCAGCCACCACATTAGCTTTACCAGGATGGTAATTCAATCCAAAATCATAATCTTTCAACAATTCAATCCACCGTCTTTGTCTCATATTAAGCTCTTTCTGATCGAACAAGTACTTCAAACTTTTATGGTCACTAAATACTTCAAATCTAGAACCATAAAGATAATGCCTCCAAATCTTAAGCACAAAAACAACCGCTACAAGCTCCAAATCGTGCGTAGGATAATTCTTCTTATGAATCTTCAATTTCCTAAAAGCATAAGCAACCACTTTGCCATTTTGCATAAGTACACCACCTAAAACCATCTTAGAAGCATCACAATAAACAACAAACGGTTCTTCAGGATTAGGTAGAATCAAGATCGGAGTCGTTGTCAACCTTCTCTTCAATTTAATAAAACTTTCTTCACACTTGACATCCCACATAAATGCAGCTCCTTTACAAGTCAACCTTGTTAAAGGGAGCGCCAACTTAGAAAAACCTTCAATGAACCTTCTATAGTAACCAGCCAATCCTAAGAAACTTCTAATCTCAGTAACAGACTTAGGAGTTTCCCATCTCAACACAGCATCAACTTTAGAAGGATCAACTGCAATGTCATCACCAGAAATGACATGCCCCAAAAAGCTCACTTCACTTAACCAGAACTTGCACTTTGACAACTTAGCATAAAGCTTATTTTCTTTCAGAACTTCCATCACGATGTACAAATGTTCTGCGTGCTCTTCTTCCAATTTAGAATAAACCAGAATATTATCAATGAAAACAACCACGAAACGATCCAAGTAAGGATTGAAAATACGATTCATGTACTCCATGAATACTCCCAGTGCATTAGTGACACCGAAAGGCATCACCGAATATTCGTAATTTCCATACCTCGTCCTGAAAGCAGTTTTCTGAACATCTTCTTCTTTCACCCTTATTTGATGGTAACCTGATCTCAAATCAATCTTACTAAACATGCGAGCGCCAACTAATCGGTCCATCAAATCATCAATTCTAGGAAGTGGATACCTATTCTTGATAGTCACTTTATTCAACTGACGATAATCAATACAAAGTCTCATGCTACCGTCTTTCTTCTTCACCAATAACACAGGAGCTCCCCACAGCGACACACTAGGTCTAGCAAACTTCTTCTCGAGCAAATCTTCTAATTGGCTCTTCAATTCTGCTAACTCAGATGCGGACATCTTGTATGGTGCCATAGAGATAGGTCTGGTACCAGGGACAAGATCCACAGAAAATTCAACTTCTCTTTCTGGAGGTGCACTAGGAATCTCATCAGGGAACACTTCGGGAAAATTGCACACCACCAAAAATTTTGCTATCACAGCTTGACTCTCCATAGAAAGAGTCGCCATCAACAAGAAAACCAATGCCTCACCCTTCATTAACTCATTCAACTGCTTCGTCGACACCAACATAGATTGTTCTTCTTCTACTAAGGAAGAAAACTTCACAGTGTTGTCATAGCAATTGATATGGACATGATTAGCTTTCAACCAGTCCATACCTAAAACCACGTCCAACCCGACAAGTGGTAAACAAACAAGATCCACCACAAAGTCTCTATCAAATATTGATAAAGGGAAACTTGCACACACAAAAGAAGTAGTAACCGTTCCCTTAGCCAGGACTTCTACCACCATATCTCTATCCAGAGACGACAAAGTGAGACCCAATCTCTTTACACAATCAACAGCAATAAAACAGTGAGTAGCACCAGTATCAATAATAGTAATAAGAGGAAAGCTATTAATGAAACTAGTACCTCTAACAAGACCATCCTCGTTTACCGTCGGAGCACCCGACAAAGCAAACACCTTTCCTGCTCCTTGAGTCCTCTTAGGCTTCTTACATTGAGCACTAATGTGACCTTCCTCACCATAATTAAAACAGACCACATCCTTATGTCTATAATCGCGAGTCATATGGCCCACTTCTCCACATCGAAAACATCTCACCTCATTCTCCTTAGCTCTAACATCGCTTCGACAAACATTACTTTTGTGGCCAGGTTTCTCACACTTGTAACAAACAATACTAGCAGGAGCATCTCCCCCACTAGTTCTTCACCCTTGAAATGCTTTCTGTTTCCCTTTACCAGCTGGAGCATCATATGGTTTTCCACGGCTTTTCTGACCTTTGTTTCTCTTATCATACATAATCTTATAATGAGCATTATTGTCCTCCTCAAAGATCCTACAACTATCAATCAAATCCGAAAATACACGGATTTTCTGATAACCAACAGCTTTCTTAATCTCAGGACGCAAACCATTTTCAAACTTGATGCATTTAGAGAACTCGTCATTCGGCCCATCATAATGAGGATAGAACTTGGCCAACATAGTGAACCTTGCAGCATAATCAGTGATAGACATGCTTCCTTGCTTTAATTCAAGGAACTATATCTCCTTCTTTCCCCGAACATCTTCCGGGTAATACTTCCTCATGAATTCCCTTTGGAAAAATTCCCATGTCACTTCCTCACCAGCAACCTCAAGCCTCTGACAGGTTTCAACCCATCAGTCATCCGCTTCAGCACTTAGCTTATGAGTACCATAATGGATCCTTTGCACAGGAGTGAAATCCATCACACGGAAGATTCTTTCAATCTCCTTCAGCCACGCCAAAGCACCTTCGGGGTCATACTTTCCTTGGAAAGTAGGAGGATTCTCTCTTTGGAAGGTTGCCAAACTACGAGACCCAGTGTTCTCGTTAGCATTCGGCGGGTTTTGGAAAGCCTGAGCCATTGCCTGCATAGTAGCAGCAAGAGCCTCATCATTCCTACCAGTGTTCCTTCCAGCCATAACAACTTCTGCTCAAAACAAAACAAGGATTAGAATCAACAAATAATAATACTTGATTGATAGACGACAACAAACTCAACAACTTGGCGGGACAGACCGACCTGCTCTGATACCACTAATGTAACACCCCAATTCTACCCCTCGTAATTAATAATAAAATCAGAGTTTCAAAATTTCATCCAAACATAAATTGAGGTATCACATATTCGTGTTTTTCATCACTTTGCATTATAATGCACATCACAAAATCAAAAGTCAGATATACCGATTCATAATATAAATCATCATATAAACATATGACTAATCACAGCACAACGGATGTGTTCACAAAATGTATGTATCATCATGTTATCATCAATACATAAAGTCATAAGATAGTATACATAAACTATCCTATCAAAATAATAACGTCGCCCAAATCCTGAGTGTTACTACTATCAGAGCAGAGCGACTCAAAATAAAGAGACTCGAGCTAATCCTCATCATCCTCGCGGATCACCTGCATGTTACCAATATAAAGGCAACGGCGAAACAATTAAAGGGTGACATACTCCAAAACATATAATTAAAGGCATGATAAAATATATAAATAGTTTTGGAATCATAAATTATATAGGATTAATAAGGGTATGTCAGCACATATCCAAATCTCGCACACTTTAAATCATCATTTAGTGTATAAAATCAACACTTTAATTTCGTCACATAATCATCATAATCATACCAAAACAAGACATAAACTTCATCGCCATAAACTCATATCGTCGCTTTATCATCATGTTATGTTCATCGCTTACTCATCATGAAATCATCGTATCATATTAACTTTATATTCAACATAAAAATCATCACAAAACAAAGTATCATGTATCATCGCAATTCATCATAAGCCATGAAATAAAACTCAATGTTAAAAGACTCAAAAATAAACATAACCGATTCCATGAGACACGACTATGTTATGCATATGGTACCTGTCGCTTTGTCCATAATTAGGGACATTTGGCATAAAAGCTCATCGTCGCTTTGGCATAAAAGCCCTCGTCGCTTGGCAAAAAAGCCCTCATCGCCAATATAATGTATGTGACTCGACAACACGGCATCACAAACACGACACAACAAAACATCATCATCGCACATCAAAATTTGTATAAAACCTACGTCGCCATATTTATCCACATCAAGATAAACATATCATCGCATCGCATATCATCAAGTATTCATTATAAATAAACCGTCGCAAACATCATATTTAATCACACCACATCATTATCAAATAATTCACTAAAATTCAAACACATAAAAATAGTCAAACATCAATAATCATCGCGAAAGTCATTCATAATAATCGGCACCAATCATAATCATTAACGTCGCAATCAGATTGTCCATACGCGACTTAAACTGACTAAAACGCAACTCATTTCAAATTAATCGTAAATTGGCCTATTTCGGGTCGCTTCATAAAAACTCAAAATCTCGAAAAACTAACCTCACCACGATGTTCTACACGTCAAAATTAGCTAGCACGTCAATTTTCGTTCAATTCAGAGCAACTAGCTCTGTCGCCAAAATTGCCGAAATCGGGAAATCAGAGATAATCTGGTTCCAAATTAAATCAGCTAACTTATGTCATATTTGTATTTAATTAATATGAATATTTAATATATTAAATTAAGAAAAGAAAAACAAAACATAAATTAATTAATTTTCTAAACTTAATTTCAATTTCTATAATGCTATACTGCATATTTTAGTTATAACTTAACTTCTATGCATACTGCTAGTTGAGTTTTCTATAACTTCTATGCATACTGTTAGTTGAGTTTTCTATAACTTCTATGCATACTGCTAGTTTTGTTTTATAAACTTAATTTAATTAATATAAATTAGTTTTTCTAATTTAATTTCTATTAACATAACAATAATCCCACAACACTAACACCTAAATTAACTCTCTTAATTTATCTCAACAAATCTCAAGAACCCTAACATCAATTTTATCCCAAATCAAAATATACCAAATCAAATCCTAACTATAAGTATTGGAAAATCAAACCCTTTGCCTTAGATACTTGAAATGATTCTTGATGATTTCAACCAACCCAATACCCAAGCTATGGTGTTCTTCTTGCTCTTCTCTCCAAGACTTTCTTGTTCTCTCTAACTCTCACAAAGTGTGTTTTGTATGTTATGTCATAAAACAAGTGTGTTTGGTTTGTTTTGATGCAAGACAAAAGCTAGACAAAATACCAAAAAAATCCTTCTTAAAATATACTACTAATTAACAATAAATAATATCAAATAATATTATTAACCCAAATAATTAAAATAACTCCAAATAATTAAATATCGGTCCGAATAATATTTTACCGAACCGAACAGAATAAAAACCGGACCGAACAAAATAATTACTGGTCCCTCAAAATAAATACCGAACCGAATAAAATAATTACCGGTCCCTCAAAACAAATACCGGACCGAACAAAATAATTACCGGTCCCTCAAAACAGATACCGGACCGAATAAAATAATTATCGGTCCCTCAAAATAAATATCGGACCGAATAAAATAATTACCGGTCCGAATAAAACATCGCCGAATATATTAACAGATATACCGGTTAATTTAAATATTCTCGTCGCAAAAATAAACGTCAAACGGTAATTCGAAAATATTAATATAATATAATATTAAATAAAACGGGGCGTTACACCTAAGAGTAGTCTGATTGATTCAAATTTGGCCACAAAGGAAAGGGTTTCATCAAAATCAACTCCTTCAATTTGAGTGTATCCTTGTGCAACTAATCTTGCCTTATTTCTAGTAACCACCCCTTTTTCATCGGATCTATTCTTGTACACCCATTTAGTGCCAATCAGATTTGTCCCTTCTGGTCTTGGAACCAGATCCCAAACTTCATTTCTTCTAAATTGTTCTAGCTCTTCTTGCATAGCATTAATCCAGAACTCATCAGTTAAGGCTTCTTTGACATTCTTAGGCTCAATTTTTGAAACAAAGCAAGAGTTTAACATCCCTTCTCTTGATATAATTGTAACTCCTTTATTTAGATCTCCTATAATAAGTTCCTTAGGATGATCTTTGAGTTATGATTGAAGGCCTTTTATTGAGTTGATTGGGCTCCAGATCTTCTTGAATTGGATTAGGATCAGTACTTCTATCATTAGATTCTATTGGAATGTCGGAAAAAGATGTTCCAACATCTTCTAAGACATCTTCTTCATCATTCCATCATCTATCATCAATAATAACATTTATGAATTCTATCATAACCTTAGTTCTGGAGTTAAAGACTCTGTAAGCTCTGCTATTTATAGAGTAACCCAGGAATATTCCCTTATCACTCTTGGCATCCATCCTTCTTCTCTGTTCACGATCATCTAAGATGTAACATTTACTTCCAAAAACATGAAATTATTTTACAGTAGGTTTTCTTCCCTTCGATATTTCATACAAGGTGGATGAGGTGCCTTTTCTTAGAGTGACTCTGTTATGGATATAGCATGCAGTATTCATAGCTTCATCCCAAAAGTGGTAGGGTAACTTCTTAGCATGAATCATAGCTCCGGCAGATTCATGAAGAGTTCTGTTTTTGCGTTCCACAATTCCATTTTGCTGAGGAGTAATGGGAGAGGAAAATTCATGACTGATTCTTTCAGAAGAAAAAAAATCACAAATTTATTGTTCTCAAATTCCTTTCCATGATCACTTCGGATTCTGATGACATGACTATCCTTTTCTCTTTGAAGTTTTTGACAGAGATCTTTAAAGACTTCAAAAGTTTCTGATTTTTCTCTGATAAAACTTATCCATGTGTACCTAGAGAAGTCATCTACAACAACATAGGCATACTTCTTTCCACCAAGACTTTCAACCTGCATAGGTCCTATCAAGTCCATGTGAAGAAGTTCTAAAACTTTTGATGTGGTGAGATGTTAGATCTTCTGATGTGACATCTTAGTTTGCTTTCCAGTCTGGAATTCACCAAATACTCTCCCTTCTTCTATCTTGAGCTTAGGAATCCCTCTCATGGCTTCTATAGATATGATACTTTTCATTCCTTTCAGATGCAAGTGTCCTCGTTTTTTATGCCACAGTTTAACTTCATTTTCTTTGGCTAAAGCACATGTCGAGGAGAATTTCAACTCTTGGGACTCCTAAACATTCCAGCTTTCCAACTCTTTTGATTTATCCTTTGGATACACCACCAAAAGTCACATAACTGGTGGAATGAGGTTTGATATCTACCAACAGATTCTTAACACCTGTCATGTGTCTAGAACAACCATTGTCAAAGTACCAGTCATATTTGGTTGAGACTCAGAGAGGTATGAGCTATGAGACTAGAAATAATAGTCTTGGGAACCCACTGTTTCTTCTTTTTGCTATTTTGAGAGATCTGATCAGTCTTGGGAAGAGGAGCAGTTTTAGGATACCCATACAACTTGAAATAGAAAGGTCTTATGTGACCAAACCTTCCACGGTGGTGACACCTCCAGGGATGGAATTTCTCTCTGGTGTGATTAACTTTTTTCTTACCATGATGGCTTTTCTTGCCATGATGTTTACCATGATGTTGAGACATTTGATTCGACATATTTGGTTTAGACTTGGCATGAGTGGAATCTGATAAGGTTCTTTTGAATAAGTTTCCTTTTTCTCATTAAACCCTAGACAACTCTTGTATCCTGACACTTTTCCCACTTGAAGAATTTCATCTAATGTGTCAGACCCATTATTCAGCATCTTGAATGATTTAACCATTCTGTCAAGATTCGAGTTCAGAGAAGTCGCTTCACTTTCCATACTAGAGATAATTTTCAGATGCTCTTTCCTTTCTGCCTTTAGCTGAGTTATGAGAGCTTTCTGTTTCTCCCCTTCATGGCAAACTTCTGCACTTCTGAGACACAGTTCTCTGTACGAGGCAGCTAACTCATCAAAGGTTAGTTCACCATCAATGGAATCTTCATCAGAAACATATTTGCATGTCAATGCTTTAACATACTTGGAAAATTCCTCTTCAAGATCACTCTCAGAGTCCTCTTCAGACCAAGTAACAGATTTATTCTTCTTCTGTTTCTTAAGATATGTAGGACATCCAGTTCTAATGTGACCAAAACCTTCACATCCATGACATTGTATTCCCTTCCCTTGAGTGAATTTTTCTTCAGCCCTTTTTCTTCCAAACTCATTTGACTTATGGATGTCACATGAGATGTTCTTGACATTTGATATTCGGTTACTATCCATCTTCTTTATAAATTCATTAAACTATCTTCTAAGCAGAACTAAAACATTAGATATTCCTTCATTTGTATCCAGATCATAATCCTCCTCTTCATCTTCAGTATTGGTTACAAAATCTATGCTTTTGTTCTTCTTTTCAGATATTTCATTGATGATTAATTCAAATGTCTGAAGGGATCCAACAAGTTCATCCACTCTCATCTTGTCAATGTCTTGTGCTTCTTCTATGGCAGTCACTTTCATATCAAATCTCTTGGGGAGAGAACTAAGCATCTTTCTCACCAATTTGTCTTCGGGTACTTTTTCTCCTAAAGCACTGGATGCATTAGCAATCTCAAGAATGTTCATATGAAAGTCATTAATACTTTCATCATCCTTCATTCTCAGATTTTCAAATCTGGTGGTGAGCAATTGAAGTCTTGACATCTTAACTTTGGATGTGCCTTCATTAGTAGATTAAAGAATCCCCTAGGCATCCTTAGCTACTTCACATGTGCTTACTAATCTGAAAATGTTCTTGTCAATTCCATTGAATATAGCATTCAAGGCTTTATAATTTCCAAGTGCAATTCCATCCTCTTCTTTAGACCAATCTTCTTCTGGCTTTAACTCAGAAGTAGGTTCTCTATCTTCTCCCAATTTTACAGGGTGTTTCCATCCTTTAAAGATAGCTTCTCAAGCCCTGCTGTCCAGAGATTTTAGAAAGGCCACCATATATGGTTTCTAATAGTCATAATTTCTTCCATCCAAAATGGGTGGTCTGTTCACAAATCCTCCTTCCTTGTCCATAGTACCATAAAGTATCTTCCCTAGATCTCACCTAGATACAGAGCATGATGCATGCTCTGATACCAATTGAAATTCTGGTATCAGATATGTGATGTCGAAGGAGATGTCACGACACATATATTAGAGGATAATATAAAATTCAAAAATATAAAAGCAGGAAAAACACAAGGGATTGTTAACCCAGTTCGGTGTACAACAACACCTACTCTGGGGGCTAGCAAGCCAGGGATAAGTCCACTAAATAGTATTAATTCATAGACCCTCAGTAAATAACCAGTTTACGATCTTATCACTTAATCACTACCCGTGCTATACTTCTACTTAAGACACACCTAGGTATGAGGCCCTCCTCAAATCCCTTCAATCACTAACTGTGAAAAACAATAAAATTATTAAGTTTGAAAAACCTCAATCATTTAATACTTAAAAGCTTATGAGTGATCCATAATTTACAACCCAACTAATAAATTATATCTCAAGTATTGAAACAATACTAGAGTGTAATGCAATTAAAATATTCATACTTTTAAACACAAAGATTATTTTTTCTTCAATTGTTGCAGTTGTACGAATAAGGTTGCAAGTCCTTATAAAGGAGCAACATCTTCTTTATGGGCTTGGGCTGAAAAACAAATATTGCAATATATTTATTCCCTTTAATATCTCCATGAAAGTAGGCCAAGATATAATCCATAAAGATAAGACAGGTCAAAAAATATTCCTCCATATTTTTCGCAAGTTATAAACCACAAAACCTGAATAAGGCGCGCTTAAAAACAGGAAACAGAAAATCTGAAGAACACGTTCAGATCAAAAGGAAGATGTTAAGATATCTAATTTGACATCATTCAAAATAAGTTGAGATGATTTACTTCAAATGTAAAGACATTAAGCAAAACATTACCAAAGCAGTGTTTTCCCAAAATTGCTGCCAACAAACACTTACACATACCATGATTAACGGTAGTATATCCATATAAGACCAAATTACGCAGCCCAGTGATGTGCAGCAGCTCTCAGAACCATGGCTCGATGGGTGGTACCTGGCGACTGATCTTCCTAGCATGGTTAATTATCTTGAGTGGATCGTGGTCCTGCATGCATATATAAACACCTTAGACTTAAATGAACACAATACTTAGCAAAAAAAGGTAACACAATATGTAATAATTGTTAAATGAAATATTTACCTCTTCGTCCCATAAGTTTCTGGAAACATGGTCCGAATACAAGGTCAGTAATGACAAATCAGAATGTCCTCCTCCAAAGGCCTGAGGCATCACTGGTGTCGCCTCTGGTGTTGCTGCCTCTGATGCTGCCTCTAGATGGGCCTCTAGTGCAGGTTATGGATGGGCCTTTGATGCATGTTGTGGATGGGTTGTTGGTGTATACTGGGTGGCCTCTAGTGTTTGCTGGGTGGGAACCGGTGTAGGCTGGGTGGGAGCAGGTGTCGGCTGGGATGAAGAAGACTCTACTATCTCAAAGACCATAGGGTGTCAGTGGGAGGAAGGAGGTGGAGAGGTATGGACTGAATGTGGTGTAGCCTGTGGGTGGGATCCAGATGTCTCTTCTAGTCTGGATACCTGCTGTGAGGATGTACATCTGCAAGGGGACGGAGGTGGAGATGTATGGACATGATACTCTCACCTGTTGGTTGACAGAGTGGAAATAGAAACACCATCAGTAATGGGCGCATTCGGCACAGCCTTCCTAGGAGCCTGAAAATACGGAGTCCTTTCCCTATGCATAGAAGCATGTTGTAAAAGTCTCCTATGTCGCAATCTGGATTGTCTCTCAGCCATAATACATGTAGAATAAATGAATAAAGTATTAAACAATAACACTCATGTACAAAAAATAGGAAAAATTTTCCTGCTGCATAACCGGAAGTATACTTCCGGTTTTGGTCAAGAACAAAACCGAAAATACACTTATGGTACGACCTACAACTTAACAGGTACGTCAATGGCTTAGCTGACGCCCAATGAGGACCAAAAAACAGGCATTGATCGTCAAAAAGACATGGCTAACACTTTCGTATTGACTTCAAACATTGCAAGAACTAAAAAAACTACATTTTACTACCCTAAAACCCAATTTGTATGTAAAATAAAATTTAAAAAAACTCAATAATGCTCAAAATAACTTACAATGATTGATTCTCCTTGGTTGATTCCGATTGTGCTTGATGATTTCCTTATGTGTTATGATAAATCGATGGATTTTGAAATAATGAGTATTTTGGAACAATGGGGTTTCGGGAGGTTTTCTGTGTTTTGTTTGTGTTTGCAGCAAATGAGGAAGGGGAGGAGGTAGCACAGGTATATGTCAAAATAAAAACCGCAAATACACTTACGGGGTGGAATCAGTGTTGCATTTCAGGTTCGTATCAACACGGTAGGGTATGGATACTCACAGTGTTATTATTAAGTTCATTTAAAGTGTAACTGGAAATACAACACCGGTTTAGAAATCGTAAGTGTACTTCTGGTTTGTATGTTTTTTTTCATATAATAGGGTGTGCATCGAAGATAGATTTCTGGTTCCTGGGTGTTGTACCCCAATTTTTTCCCCTAAGATTCCTCTATCATCTCATATCAACTCAATCAGAACAATATCACACTAGGGTTTGGTTCTTCTCCCTATCTCTAGGTTTACTTATGAGGAATCACCAAGCACCTTGATTTGTATATTATGATCATGTTTATTTTGTATTGATTAACTTTTAACTAATGAATACAATGAATGTTTTCTCTAATTGATGATCCTATAGGTGAGGGCACAATACATTTCATCAGGTGAATTCATAGGTTCATGAGTTTATTTCCATGCCTTCTTCAACAAAGCATCATTGAGGTTCAAGCTTCATCATTGAATATTCTTTAAATTAATATCATGATAAGGCCTAATATGACTCATCATGTCTCAATTTTTCAAAAAAAAGGTCAAAAGATGCAAGAGTTGATTGAAGAAGGTTGCTCTTTTTGGACAAGTTCTTGATTCCTTGATCATAAGTGTATAACCCTCTCAATTCTTAATATTTTGAGGTGGCTTTTGTTGCTATGGTTTCTTATTATCATCCTCAACGATCTCCATTCACATGGCAAAAGTAATTGTTCAAGAAAGTTTGTCAAAATTGAAAGGGGTTTCCAAGTTATTTTGGTGTTCTAGGAGCTAGGGTTTTGAACTTCTAAGGGCTATATATTACTCATCTCTTGAGATTTTTGAGTGATTCCAAATACATTCTTCTCTTTAAAGGGTTATAAACTAATAACTTCTAGAGTTTTAAGAATTTTTTGTGTGGAAGAGGCCTAATAATGAAGAAAGATTACAAGTCTTCTATATAGTCCATCAAATTCCCTTATGTGACTTCAAAAGATCATAACTTGGTCAATTTTTATCTCCTTGAGCCCATTAATTTTCCACAATGATCTTGAGGATGTGAACTTCAACTCTTCTTTCATGTGCAAATCTTGAAAATAAGTGGAAGATGCTTTAAGCACTCAAGATTATAGGCGACCTCATGAATTTTCACCAATTTTGCAAGACCATAACTTTTTCAATACTTGGTATTTTTGAGTGATTTAAGTTTCACAATGCTCTTTGGGAAGTCTACTTCAAGCTAGCATTATTCATAAAAGCTCAATTTTGAAGTAAGCCCTTGTTTGAACTCAACATTATAGGTCACTTTTGAAGAAAAACTTATAATTTTTCTAAGTACAAAAAGTCAGCATCTTTTTCTCAACTTTGACTCATCACAAATTTTAGCTCAAGCATCCATTTGATCTCACTCTTTTCAAATTGTAAATTTTTTGACCTTATCTTTCAATTGCTTCAAGACTCATGCCCTAAGACCCCTTGAGTCGTGAACACCATAGATTCAAAGATGGTACCTTGAAACTGAAATTTTCTCCAAAGTTAGAAATTGAAATTCATAATTTGGCTTCTAATCACCAAATTTCCACGCGTTTTCCAATTAAACATGATTAGCACATATGTTTGAATCATTTAGAGCATCAAAACAAATCATTTGGATGAATTTTGATGCACATGTGAACACACTTTTCTCATGTACACAGGTGTGCAGGAATTCATTTGAATTTGCATCATTCACCCCTCCTCTTGATTCCATTCACTTATCCTATAAATACAGGCTTTATTCCACTCTGTGATCGGTGGAAATAGAACTGACTGTTTTTTAGCTGGATCGCGTATGTCGCTGTAAGCAAGAGTCGCCACCGTCTTTTATTTTCTCCAACATGGACAGGACAAAAGCACAGCAAAATTCCTTATGAGATTGTTTCTCGGTTCGGGAGGTAGATTTATAGAAAGGGAAGGTGTTAGCACCCTTTCTATCCATGGTTATCCATGGGCTCTTAGGTACTTGCTCTTATGTTTTCAAAATGTTTTCTTTTCAAAATGTGAGTGGGTTTGAAAAAGTTTCATTGAAAGATTTCTGAATAACTCTTGTATCTGTCCTCAAGAGTGTTTGAAAAATTTGTTTTGAAAGCTTTTGAAAGTGTCAGTGTGAAAAGATTTTTGATTTGTTTTTGAAGAGAGCAAGTATCCATGAGTCATCTACCTACCCTAAGGAATTAGGTTGTGTAAAAGTCCTTAAGGTAGTGCCAACCCACCATTGAGAGGTAGGTAGCACCACCGTTGGAGGTGTTCGGGTCAATTCGATTTTAGGGACAGTGTGGTCACCGAAGCAATAGCAGGGCACCCTAGAAGTTACCCTTACATCCTAGATCCTTTTTTAATCAGAGGCAACCGTTTCGAGGAAACTGTTTCGAGGCAACTGGATCATGGACATAAGAGCGGCCGCTAAGACGTCCTATACTTAACGACCACGTTTCGAAGGCAACGAGTGAGGCGTACCCTAGAAGTGGTGTGTGTATTGTGTGTTGTTCTCAGTTTATATTTATCTTTGATCATGGCATTGTGAGCTACGCGTTGTTTTTAGTTACCATACATTCTTTCATGCAATTTAGAATTTAAGAGTGCGGAAAGTTTAAAATACAGAAAGATAAAAGCTACGCTATTACAAGGCGCGGGTCTATACATCGCCAAAATACAAAGACCCGTTTTTGATAAAGATGCGGAAAGTAAAAAATGCGGTAAACCTAATTACTATTACATCCTTGAACGGTTACATAATAATCAAACAAGAAAATAGCGCGCGAATAAATTAAACTGGACGTCCGAGGGCTTTGGACCCTTTTGAGAAATTAAATTAAATTACAACCTAATTAATTATTTAATTTAAAGAAAAGAAAGTGTGTTTTTATGTTTTTTGGATTTATTATGGAAATAAAGAGAAAAGGGAATTAAAATTAAAGTTAGTGAAACCCTAGTTCTAAATCATTTTAATTATTAATAAAACGTCAAAGTTGACCTAATTTAGACTAATTAATTAATTTACATGTTTATGTACAAAAATAATAGTAATTAATAATGATAATAATAATAAAATAATGATAATAATAATGATAAAAAAAAAGAATCAAAACCTAATTCTATAGAATTTTATTTATTAAGAAAAATATTGAATTTTAAACCTAAATTAACCTAGATTAGTTATTTGAGTTTATTTACAAAAATAAATTAGTGAGGAAATTAATAAATAATTAAATATATTTTGTATTTTGATTTTCTGTTTTTATTATGGAAAAATTATTTTATGGTGAATTAAAAGAAATAATTAAAACAATTAGAAGAATTAGAAAAGAAAAGAAAATTAAATTAAATATGCAAAGCAAACCAAGGGGGGTGTCAGGCCCAAAGTGAAGGGGTTTGTGAGGAATTCTGGCCCATTGAAGCATAGAGCCCAACTGACTTTCCTGATCGTGTGCATGTTGGTTGACCAGAGCATACCATAGGCTTCATTATGTGGCCATTGGATCATTGATCAAGACCATCTAGCAAGCTACGCGTGAAGGTGCATGATGGACCATTGAATCGTTGCTGCATGGGAATGGGTTAAGACAAAAATCAACAATTATATGGGGGGACCTGGGAATCGAACCCAGGTCCCAATACCTACCAGCCACACTCCCAACCAACTGAGCCACCAAGCGCGTTTGTACATATAATGGACAGTAATTATTATGTAAGAAAAACAATCATAGTGGTATAAGACAAAATAAAACGCGCCAGATTTGAACTACCCAACCATGCACTGCCACGCTATCTCCTTCTTCGTTTGTACCTGTAAACATGAATAAGATAGCGGGGGTTTTAAACCCCCACTAAGTATAATAGTGAAAAATAGCGAATAGAAGTAGAGGAAATATAAAAAGGGCGCGATAGGTCCATCTTGTTCGTACTGAGCTTCTGAATTTAACTGTATAGGTCTCAAGGTCTGATTTTTGCTCAGTAAGAAAGCCCTAATTTTCAAGCTTTTAAACCCTAGATTTTGTCCATGGTGGATTTCGATTCAGGCAGCCTTAGCATAATTAAGCTATCTCAAACGCTTCAGGAAGGTGTCAGTAATACAAATCAACAAGCAAAACATGTTAATGATACATGTAAATTAGATTTCGATTAAGAAAATATTTGATCAAACCATGACTTTGTTTTACCGTTTCCTTGAGCTATGAGGTTGGAAAGTGTTTGCAATATGTTCAGGAGAATCTCAGCAAGGGATTAGAATCCTTTTTAGGCTTAGAAACGCGCTGCAAGTATGAAATCAGTTTCACAATTTTCTTGAGTTTTTACAAATTGGCTATGGAATATTAGCAGCTTTCACGTGTGTCCTTGAGTAGGGTTTCACTCAGCATATGTATGTGATGCAAATTAGGTTAAAACCTTGGCCCAAAAGTCCATGAATTAATATTTCAAATCCTTGATTTTCAACCATGTAATTTTCAATCTTTTTCCATGAAAACCTTACCAATTATGGAAGATCTTGTCCCCTTGAGTGATGCACGAAATCTTTAGCATGTGTGGAGTGTATTTGCTTCATAAAAAGATTTGACAACCATGCTTTGATATTTTTCTACAATTAAAACCAATTAAGTGAATTAATAATAATAAAAATTCAATTAATTAATTAAAAATAAGAAAATAAATCCTTTTAAGCTTAATGGGTCGTGCATAGGCTTTGGGTAATGATTCAAGAAAGAATTTGAGGCCCATTAGCAAAATTGAAGTGTTTTAGGCAAAGTTGACTTTTGAAAGTTCCCAAAAATTTCCCAACTTCTCCAATGCATATCTTGCTCAATTTTGAAGCTATGAAGATGTTCTTGGACATTTTGGAAAGGTCTTGAAGTCCTCTAACCAATTCCTTTGGTCCCATGTCATTTTTATTTACCAGCCTCAAGTTATGGTCTTTGACTTAAAGTGTCTTTTTGTTGACTTTTGAAAATGACCTATAATGTTGAAATTGATAACTTTTTGTAAGAGCATTTCTTGGACTTGGAGTGTGAAGATGAGTTGTAGGAAATGTCATCCCCTTCAAAATAAGCTTTGGATGGGATTTTTATGATAAACCATGAAGAAGTTATGCCTTGGTCAATTTGCAGTTGACTTTTCAGCTGTCCAAAAATAGAAACTTTTGCATCTTGAGACTTTTTGAGCCATGCTTTGAGAATCATGATCAAGACTTGATCAAATGATGATTGTGGCTTCAAAATAACATGTTGACCAAAAAATTTGACTTTTGACTGTCAAATGACCATTTTACCCCTGCAGTTGACTGTGGAGCAATTAGGGTTTTTGATTGTGCAAGTTGATGCTGTGAGTCTTGAAACTTGACATATGGATGCTTGACAATGTTTATAGGCATGTGGGACTTGATTGGACCCTTGAAAACCTCAATTTATTTGCAAGAACCAAAACCCTAATTTTGACTGTGTTAGGAGGCAATTGGACTGTGCAACCCTTGAGGGATTTTGAAGCCTGATCTTGCCAAACCTTGAAGAATATGGGAGGGCAAATTTTGGGGTACAACACACTCATTTTCGCAACCTTGAACAACCAAAATCACTATGTCAAACTCCCTCTGTAACACCTTTTTCTGAGATTTCGAATTCCTCTTTTCACCACTTTTCAATCCAATTTCTTCATTGATCCTTCATCCTTGAACTTCACTAAAGCTAACAGAAGATGAATCGAGCCTTGAGTTGCCCTGAATTGTGCTAGCCAAGTCCATTTACAGAGCAAGTTCATCTGACTTTGTTCAGGTAGTTTAAGGCACCAAACCTTCTAACTCAAATTACTGGAATGGTCTATGATGTTCACTGATGCTTGCTATTAACTCAATTTTGGTGAATCAATGTGTTTGATACTTCTGTTTTCGATTTCAAAATTTTCAAAACATCTCTGATTTTTCCAAATCGAGTAAGTTGTGTTTTATATAAATTTGGCGCGAGGATATGGTTGTGATCATCTTGAAGAGACGCGTCTAATGATACCACTTTGAGCATCAAAATTTACAGATTTAAGGATCATGGTTTCGACCTAGTTGCAGGGTAGCTGGACGTTAAAGATGACCTATGTGGCCTCTTCAACCAATGAGAGCAACACAACTGAAATGTTGTGATTGGTCTGACTTTCGTGACTCCAGTGTGCGCTTGTTGACCGTGGATCACCATACACCATCATTTTTTAGCCATCTGATGCGCCAGTATGTTTTAATGAATTAGATCCAACGTCTCACATTATTTCTGATTTATTTATTTTTTACAAAATTTGTTTTAATTTCAAAAATTCATAACTCTCTTATTTTCTATCAAAAAATTATATAAAAAAAATATACAAAAATAATTTGAATTATTTCTGATTTTGTGAATATGTTTTCGTATTTTTATTTTAATGTTTGATATTTTTCATAATTTTTGTTTTGTTTGCTTTGTTTAATTATTTTATAAATACTTCTTGGCATTTTTAAATTCTAAGAAATTTTATCAAGATCATTTTCTCTATTTTTGACTTTTCTGAAAAATTTCTAGGATTTTATTTTGTTTTCTACTATTTTTTATCTTTTTTGTCACTTATTTGAGTAATTTTAATTAGTTTTAAAATACTCTTTTGTTTTAAAAAATTACCAAAAAATTTTATAATAATATTTGAGATCATTTCTGACTTTTCTATGGTTTCTTCTAATTTTTCTTTGATACTTTGAATATAGTTTTCTATTTTCCCTTTTGTTTTCATTTTAAAAACAATTAAAAAATCATTTTTATTTTTATTTTATTCAATAAATGCAATTTATTTTTTAATATATTCTGACTATTTGACTGTTGATCATAAACTTTATTAGCATCATTGGATCTTGGGTGTTAAGCTTAACTCCACCAAAATGGATGTATGATTTAATGATAGTTTGATCAATTTTTTTTTATTCAAATATTACCCTTCCCTCTTCATCTCATCCTCTTCTTACTTGTTCCACATGCTGTTAGAGAATAATTTACATATTATTTCTCTCAACGTCCACTTACAATTGCTTAACATAGCGCTAAATTTTGTCCCAATTCGAGAAATGATCGCTCGTGGCCCAAACCTATGTTTGCAAGTCCAGGCATGCTTAATTTGAAACCTTTGATCCAATAACCTTAAGGATCATTGTTAGGAGGCTTTCGTCTTATCAATCTTCTGATGAACTTTCATAAACTTTGGATTAAGTGAATCACTTAAACATCTTTGATCATTTATTATTGCCTTTAGATTTTGAAATGAATGGTATACTTGACAAAAAAACAAATGAAACTTGTTCTTGAGAGGCTTTGATTTTATCAATCTTCTAATGAGTTTTCAAATGCAAGTTTCAAGATGGTCATTCAACTAACTTCTAATTTCTAACTCATTAACAATTGAATTTTATTTTTATGATTTTACTTTATGATTTTACTTTAAGCACCATTTATTTTAGCATTTACATTTCATGCTATTTTCATCTTTGCTCACTTGAGCATTTATCTTTATGTCATTTTGTTTTGCTCACTTGAGCTTTTCATTTTCTTTTTGAAGATACCTAACAATCAACTTGAACAATAAAAAACTTTAAGGTATCTTGGACTATTTGGTTACTATCTCTAGCATAATGGAGTTGTGGACTTTTTGGACTTAAGAGTAGAGAACTTGACCTACCTAGAGACCTTGGTGACTTCTATTGTTATTTTGTCTGGAGTTCTCGGGATTTACCCTGAGACATTGGGTTGTTTGTTTTCTTTGTGTGCAGGTTATTCTGATTATATGCTTTGTCTGTGATTGGGAATTCATCTGTATACAGCCGTTACTCAGCCCAATTTTTGATAAGACATAATGCATTTCAAGTTTGGTATTCTTAAGAGGTTTAGTATCCTTGCTTTCTTGGTTTTAAGTCCAAAGAATGGGAATTCTACATTGACTCATTGTGTCAAGTGTTGGCTTCTTGTTGGTTAGATGTTTCTTTTCCCTAGCTTTTATCTTATGCTTTAGGATAGTCCCTTCATCTCCTCACATATTCTTAAATATCAAAAATCTTCTCCCTCCTTTTAAAAACTTTTCTTGTTTTATTAAACTTGAACCGCTTTCACAATAAACTTGGACTTAGATCCATGCATTTTCAAAACATTTTCTTAATCAAATTTTAACCAACTTAATAATAATTTGACATTTTTTGTGATAAAATTAAAAGTCAATCAATCTCATTCAAACTATTTTTTGCCATTTTGACTTTTTATCTTAAAATTTTCTCAAAAGATTAAACTCTTGTCAATCCTTGTAGTGATGCGAACTACTATACTTCTATGATATGTAGTGAAGTGAGACATTTTCAACTTGGGTGTTGAGTGAGGCTTTGTTGATTTTAAAATCCAAGCTATATCTTCCACTTTGAGATGATGAAAATTCTCCTTTCTCATAATCATGGATAGTAAGTATGTTCTTCCACTCGGATAAGACAATGATGTATCGTCCCTTAAAATTAACCAACACATTTGTGTTTTAAAATTTTTAAAGGTGAACTACGAGTACCCTGGTCCCCTATTGAACAGAAGGTGGTATATAGGCACTAAAGGTTCGCAACCGCGGAGGGTGAAAAATTATAAAAAATATTTCTTTTCTCATCTACACCATCTATTTTTTGTATACAACTATTATAGCCAAAATACACAAATTTTCAAAGAGGTTCATGCGGAGTATCGTAGATCTTTAGGGTGCTAATACCTTCCCTTTGCATAACCAATCCCCGAACTTAGATTCTCTCCCCCCTCTTTTTGGGTTATTCTCTCTTCTCCTATTCCTCTAGAAACAATAAAGCGCAGTGGCGATTTTTATTTTGATATATGTGAGTCAAGTCAACCCAATGGCTTAGTCTCAACATTTCTACCGCTACACTAGGGGCATTTTTTGAAATACACGCTGGTGCCTAAGAAACACTTAGGGTGAATTAAGAAATTCTCTTAATGAGTGGGTGAGATAAGCCCAATAGAGAAAACAAGGGTTAGTAAGAGTTGTAAGAGAAAATAGAATTATAAGAGAATTATCAAAAGAAAAGAAGATGAGAAAAGAGGAAAAGAGGAGAAGATAAGAAGAAGGAAAACCTAGGAAGAGTCTACATCCAAGTTAAGAGTGGGATTTCTTGTTATTATGGGATTATATATGAGTATGTAATGGGTAGTAACATGAAACTAGGGATTTGTTCTTCAATTTCTAGATTTTGATATGTTAGGATTTGAATGTGAAATCATGAAATTGATTTTAGAAATCATGTTTTGATGTTTGTATTGATGCTATATGATAGATATAGGATATAATACATTTAATTGATGAATAATGGGTGTTGGAATGTATTTTGTGTGAGAAATTCGTAACAAGATAGAATTGTTTGTAAATAGATTTTTCTAGTTTTTTGTGAGGGTGCTTAGCAAGCTACGGGGTGCTTAGCGCGGTCACCTGGGAGTATAAATATTTTATTTTGTTTTATTATATAGGGTTATTGTATGTTATGATTTATCATTAATTTACATGAATTTTAAGAATTTATTCGATGTGTTTTGGATTGGTTTTGGATGACTTTGATGAGAAAATCATTACTTGATTTTGTGTATGTAATTGTTGGGAATTAATGTCGATTGAATATAACATGGTTTGGACTTGTTTTCTACATGTTATAATGATGTGATTAGTTGATGAATGTTTTGAAAATTCATTGTATGTGATTGATGACATGATTGAGGTATGTTGTGTAATTTGGTGAAAATAATTCAAATGTGTTGAATTGTATGAAATATGATTGTATGATTAAGATATGGAGATGAGTCTTAATTGCATATTTATGTTGAGATTGCACATGAATCATTGGTGTCAAGAGGCAATGTTTGGTAATCCCGTGGAAATTAGTGATTTGTCTCAAACCTGACACTGATGGGTTTGAAAGCTTAAGGCTTAATCGAGCATTTATTGGTGGTTATTTATCTTAGAGATGTGGATCCGGCAGGACCGGTAAGGATAAGATTTGGTACCATTTATATATTACATTGAGTTCCATTAGAGTCACATGTATCGATGTGAAAATGTTGAATTGGTGTGCATTATGTGATATTGGCGTGAATCTTACATATGTGGTATTTGTGATTGATTATCTTTGAATAATGAATTGTTGAGCAATGTTGTATATGTAATCATGTGAATTATTTTGGAATATGTTGGTTACATGATTATTTGAAGTGGGATGAATTCAATTGATGTATGTTTGATCGGCATTACTTATTATTATATATTTCTATAATGATGTGAATTCTCACTCTTATGTTGGAATGATGTTTTATACGACATTGCTCAGGTACCAAAGTTAGTGGCACTCCTTGCAAGGATTAGACGGAGGAGCTAGTTCCTATTTATCCTCTTTCTTAGATAGTGAGTCGTTGCTCTGGTCTATGTAACACGGGGAACGTTTAGATTCATGTTATTCTTATGATATTCATGTTTATTTGAGAGATTTTATTATACTCTCTGAATTATTTTATGTTGGATTGAGATGTATATGATGATGGACTTTAGTTCCTAATATTTATGTGATGATTGTCATTATGGAATTTAAATCATGATTATTACTATTTTGATTTATAATTATTCCACTGCGAGATGCATATGTGTTAGTGTATGGAACATGATTTTAAATGTGTGTTATGATTATGACCAGTGTGTAGTGTATTTCATTAGTTGTCGCGAAGTAAATGTGACTCCCTCTTGTAATGTGCATGCTAATTTACTCTGATTATACTATATATTTGTATGGGGTTTAGAGGGTGTTACAATAGTGGTATCAGAGCCTGGTTGGTCAATTGGCTAGGTTATTAATATGTTTATTTCCTTTGTATTTGATGTATGTTATATACACAATCGATACTTGTTTTCTGATGAGTGTTGTTGGTTTTTTGGTTGTTTGGAATTTTAGGATGATGGTTGCCGGAAGGAATGACTATGACATTGCTGAAGTGTTGGTTATGTTGGCCGGTGCGATTGGGAAAAAATTGAACGTCAATGTTGGTAACAGGAATAAAGATGATGAATTATGTGATTTAGGGAAGTTCCAGAGGAACAAGCCTCTAATCTTTGAAGGAGCTTATGAACCTTATAAGGCACAAGTTTGGCTAAAGGCGATTGAGAAGATCTTTCGGGTCATGAGTTGCTCTGATGCACAAAAGATGCAGTTTGGCACCCATATGCTTGAGAAGGAAGCTGAGGATTGGTGGAAGAACACTGTTCATAGATTTGATGAGGATGGAATTGAGGTTACTTAAGAACTTTTCAGAGATGCATTTCGAGAGAAGTATTTTCCAGAAGATGTGCATGGGAAAAAGGAGATTGAATTTCTTGAGTTGAAGCAGGGTAATGGAACTGTGGCTGAGTATGCTGCAAAGTTTGAGGAGCTGATTAAGTTTTATCCTCATTACAACACTGATAATGTTGAGAGATCTAATTGTCTTAAGTTTGTGAATGGTTTGACACCTAAAATCAAGAAGGCTATGGGTTATCAGTATATTACTAGATTTTATGAGTTGGTTAACAAGAGTGGGATCTATGATGAGAATAGTCAAGATAGTGTTGCTCACTATAAGGCTTTGCATGACAAGAAGGGCAAGGGGAAATTCAGAGGCAAGTCGTATGTGACTCCTGCTGGTAAGGGAAACAGAGAGAGTTTGATGACAAGAAGCCGAGTGCAGGAGGAACTTCTACTTTGGTTAAGTGTTATAGGCGTGGTGTTGAAGGACATCGTATTTCTGAATGTCCAAGTGTTGAAATGAAGTGTTTCAAGTGTGGCAAGTTTGGTCACAAGTCTCCTGATTGCATAGGTGTTTCAAGTGTGACTTGATGCAACTGTGGTGAGAAAGATCACATAAGTTCCAAGTGTTACAAGCCAAAGAAGGACTAAACTAGAGGTAAAGTGTTTGCTTTATCTAGTTCTGAGACTGCTGTTGAGGATAGACTAATCTGAGGTATGTGCTTTATTAATGGTACACCTTTGATTTCTATTATTAATACTGGTGCGACACACTCTTTCATTTCTTGGGATTGTGTTAAGATATTAAATCTTGAGTTATCTGATATGAATGGAAGTATGGTTATTGACACTCTTGCTATGGGTTCAGTGACTACTTCATATGTATGTTTGACTTGTCCGTTGAGTATTTTTGGTAAAGACTTTGGGATTGATTTAGTGTGTCTTCCGTTAGATCAAGTTGATGTTATTCTTGGGATGAACTGGTTAGAACTCAATCATATTTATATCAATTGTTTTGACAAGACGGTCATCTTTCTTGATTCTAGTTTTGAGAGAGATTTGTTTATGTCTGCCAAGCAAGTGAATGAGTCTGTGTAAGATGGTGTTGCGTTGTTGGCTTTGGTGGAAACATTGAAAATAGGTGGGAGATGAACGATTGGTGAATTGTTGATAGTTCGTGATTTCCTTGAGGTATTTTCTGATGATGGATGTAATTTACCGCCAGAACATGAGGTGGAGTATGCAATCGATTTGATTCCTGGAAATAGTCTGGTATCGATGGCTTCATATCGAATGTCAGCATTTGAGATGAAAGAGTTGAAGATTCAACTTGAAGATTTTCTTGAGAAGAGATTTATCTGTACTAGTGTGTCACCATGGGGTGCACCTGTTTTGTTGGTTCAGAAGAAATAAGGTACTATGAGGTTATGTGTGGATTATAGACAACTGAACAAGGTGACTATCAAGAATAAGTATCCACTTCTGAGGATTAATGATTTGATGGATCAATTAGTTAGTGCACATGTTTTGAGTAAGATAGATTTGAGGTCTGGGTATCATCAGATTCGTGTGAAGGTTGAAGATATTCGAAAGACTGCTTTTAGGACAAGGTATGGTCATTATTAATATTCTATGATGTTGTTCGGTGTGACCAATGCACCTGGTGTATTTATGGAATACATGAACAGGATTTTTCATCATTATTTGGATAAGTTTATTGTTGTGTTCATTGATGATATTTTGATCTATTCAAAGTGTAAAGAGGATCATGTGGAACATCTATGGATTGTGTTATCTATGTTGAAAGAGAAGAAGTTGTACGTTAAGTTTTCTAAGTGTGATTTTTGGTTGAAGGAATTGAGGTTTCCTTGGTCATGTGATATCAAGTGGTGGTATTGTTGTTGATCCGTCGAAGTTTGAGGTTGTATCTCAATGGGAAGTTCTAAAATCTGTTTATGAGATTATAAGTTTTCTTGGTTTAGCAGGTTATTATCGAAAGTTTATCTAAGGTTTTTCCAAGTTAGCTTTTCCGTTAACGCAATTGACTAGGAAGGGTCAAGCTTTTATTTGGACTGCTCAGTGTGAAGCTGGTTTTGAAGAGCTTAAGAGAAGGTTGATAGACGCTCCTATTTTTATTTTGCCTGATCCAAAAGAACTGTTTATTGTGTATTGTGATGCTTCATTGATTGGTTTAGGAGGTGTGTTGATGTAGAATCGACAAGTTGTATCTTATGCTTCAAGGCAACTTAAAGTGAATGAAAGGAATTATCTGACTCATGATTCGGAGTTAGCTAATGTTGTGTTTGTATTGAAGCTTTGGAGGAATTATTTGCTTGGATCAAGATTTGATGTATTTAGTGATCACAAGAGTTTGAAATATTTGTTTGATCAAAAAGAGTTGAATATGAGGCAAAGAAAATGGTTGGAATTCTTGAAGGATTGTGATTTTAATTTGAATTACCATCCGGGTAGAGTGAATGTTGTGGTTGATGCATTAAGTAGGAAGTCTTTGCATATGTCGATGTTGATTGTGCAAGAGTTGGAATTACTTGAGCAATTTCTATATATGAGTTTGGTTTGTGAAAATACTTCTTCTTGTATTAAGTTTGGTATGTTAAAGCTTACTAGTGGCATTCTTCATGAGATTTAAGAAGGTCATAAATCTGATTTGGTTTTGGTGGATAAGTTGACGTTAATCAATCATGGTCGAGGTGGCGATTTTTAGACTGATCAGAATGGTATCATGAGATGTTGTGATAGAATTTATGTTTCGGATATAGCCGATTTAAAGAAGAGGATTCTTGAAGAAGGACATCATAGTGGATTAAGTATTCATCCTGGAGCTACAAAGATGTATCAAGATTTGAAGAAATTATTTTGGTGGCCAGGTATGAAGAAAGAGATTGCAGAGTTTGTGTATTTTAGGTTTGATTTTTCAGAAGTTGAAGATTGAACGTTAGAAGCCATCTAGTTTGTTGCAACCGTTATTTATTCCTGAATGGAAATGGGATAGTATTTCTATGGATTTTGTGTCTGGTTTACCTAGAACACCGAGTAATTGTGAAGCTATTTGGGTCATTGTGGATAGATTAACTAAATCTGCTCACTTTATTCCAATGAGGATGGATTGTCTGATGGAGAGGCTTGAAAAGCTATACATTGAGAGGATTGTAAGTTTTCATGGTATTCTGCATTGTATCAGATAGGGATACAAGGTTTACTTCGAGGTTTTGGGAAGATTTGCATAATGCATTGGGTACGAAGTTGCGTTTGACTTATGCTTATCATCCGCAAATAGATGGTCAGACTGAGAGGACAATTTAGTCACTTGAGGATCTTTTAAGAGCATGGTATTGGAACAAGGAGGTGCTTGGGATAGTTATTTTCCTTTTATTGAGTTTACATACAACAACATTTTCCATTTGAGTATTGGAATGGCACCGTTTTGAGGCTTTCTATGGTAGAAGGAGTAGGACGCCTTTATGTTGGTATGAATCTGGAGAGAGTGTTATGGTTGGACTTGAGATAGTTCAGAAGACTACGGATAAGATTAAGATGATTCAGGAGAAGGTAAAAGCTTCTCAGAGTCGTTAGAAGAGTTATCACGATAAGAGGAGGAAAGCACTTGAGTTTAAGAAAGTAGACCATGTGTTTCTTAGAGTTACTCTGGTAACGGGTGTTGGTCGAGCTTTGAAGTCACGTAAGTTGACGCTGTTTTTTATTGGTCCTTATCATATTTCTGAGAAAGCAGGTGAAGTGGCTTATCAGATTGCTTTTCCTCTGTCGCTTTCTAATCTCAATGATGTGTTCCATGTGTCTCAGTTGAGGAGATACATTGCGGATCCATCTCATGTGATCCAATTAAATGATATTTAAGTGAGAGATAACTTGACAGTGGAGACATCACCTATGCGGATAGAGAGGATCGAGAGTTTAAGAAACTTCTTGGTAAAGAGATTACCTTGGTGAAGATAACTTGGGGAGGACCGTCGGGTGGAAACGTGACGTGGGAACTCGAGAGTCAGATGAGAGAGTCTTATCCTGAGTTATTTGTTTGAGGTAACTTTCGAGGACGAAAATCTTTTAAGTGGGAGAGAGTTGTAACACCCCGATTTTCCATATTATTTATTTTATTAATTAATTTCCATGTTAATTATTAATTGGGTGATAATTATTTAATTATTTGATTTTGTGTGATTATATGAGTAATTGATTTAATTGAAATATGTGTATTAAGTAATTGGGCTAGTAGTGTAAGAATAGAATAATTAAGCATTGGGCCTTATGTTTCATTAATGAGTGGGTGAGATAAGCCCAATAGAGAAAACATGGGTTAGTAAGAGTTGTAAGAGAAAATAGAATTAGAAGAGAATTATCAAAAGAAGAGAAGAGGAGAAAAGAGGAAAAGAGGAGAAGAGAATAGGAGAAAAGAGGAAAAGAGGATAAGAGAAGAGAATAAGAAGGAAAAACTAGGAATATTCTACATCCAAGGTAACGGTGGAATTTTTTGTTATTATGGGATTATATATGAGTATGTAATGGATAGTAACATGAAACTTGGTATTTGTTCTTCAATTTCTAGATTTTGACATGTTAGGATTTCAATGTGAAGTCGTGAAATTGATGTTAGAAATCATTTTTTGATGTTTGTATTGATGCTATATGATATATATAGGTTATAATACATTTAATTGATGAAAAAATGGTGTTGGAATGGATTTTAGGTGAAAAATTTGTAACAAGACAGAATTGTCCGTAAGCATATTTTTTTGGCTTTTCGTGAGGGTGCTTAGCGGGTTGCAGAGCATTTAGCACGGTCGCCTGGTAGCAGAAATATTTTATTTTGTTTGATTTGATGGGGGTCATGTATGTTATGATTTATCATTGATTTAAATGAATTTTAATAATTTATTCGATGTGTTTTGGATTGGTTTTGGATGACTTTTGATGAGAAAATGATTACTTAATTTTGTATATGTAATTGTTGAGAATTGATGTTGATTGAATATAACATGGTTTAGACTTGCTTTCTACATGTTATAATGATGTGATGAGTTAATGAGTGCTATGAGAATGCATTGTATGTGATTGATGATATGATTGATGTATGTTGTGCAATTTGGTGAAGATAATTCAAATATGTTGAATTATGAGAAATATGCTTGTACGATTAAGATATGGAGATGAATCTTAATTGCATATTTTTGTCGAGATTTCACATGCATCATTTGTGTTAAGAGGAAATTTTTGGTAATTCTGTGGGAATTAGTGACTTCTCCCAAACCTAACGCTGAGGGGTTTGAAAGCTTAAGACTAAATCGAGCTTTTACTGGTGGTTATCTGTCTTTAAGATGTGGATCAGGTAAGACCGGTAAGGATAACATTTGGTACCACATACATATTACATTGATTTGCATTAGAGTTACGTGTGTCAATGTGAAAATGTTGAATTGGTGTGCATTATATGGTATTGGTGTGAATGTTACATATGTGGTATTTGTGATTGATTATCTTTGAATAATGAATTCTTGAGCAATGTTGTATATTGTGATACGGTGGGAGAACTGACTTGGGTTTTGCGTTTGTTTTCGCAAATGTTTCGGTTTAGCAAGAGTCGCCACCGACTTTTTATTTTATCCTAAGGAAAGGTTAAAAAGCCTAGGAAAAACCTTTGAGATGTTTTCTTGGGTTCGGGGAGTAGATTATAGAAAGGGAAGGTATTAGCACCCTTTCTATCCATAGTTATCCATGGGCTCTTAGTTACTTGCTTAGATCACTTGCCTTGCATTTTCAATTGTTTGAAATGGTGCTTTCAATTGTTTGAAATGGTGCTTTGTGTGTGCGATTTTGAAAATGTTTTGAAAAAGATGCCTTGTCTAGGCAACCATTGTAACAATTCTTTACTCGAATGTTTTACAAAGGTGTTTGTCTTTTTGAAAATATGTTTCAAGGTTTTGAAGTTTGTTTTTGGAAATTGTGTTGTGGAGTGTGTTTTGAAAGTAGGCAAGTGTGTTTTGCAAGTTTGATCAAGTAACTAAGAGTTGTCTACCCCTAAATTTCTCAAAGATTATTCCTATGTTTTAACCCTTTTAACAGTATTGTTCCACCATTGTATTTGGTGGACAATCTTGTGTTAGGATGTTAACGGGACGGGCGCGGGTCATTGTTTAGACCATGAATGCAATAGTGCTAAGTGTCTTTGGCAATTTTTTCTTTGAGGGACTTGATCATTTTTTAGGCAACTTGAGAAAGCGTCATCGAGGGACTATGATCATTTGATTTGTTTTTGTTTTGCCAAAGACACTCAACATGCAACATGGCCCATTTTTTAAGGCAACAAGTATAGTAACCCTAGGGGTGCAAGTGTGATTGGTGTTGTCCATTTTCATGCTTTTTTGTCTTTGTATTAGCCAAGCTATTTGTTGATTGATTTGCATACAAACCCTAAGTCTATCATGGCATAATTTGAAAGCTTTAAAATGCGGAAATTTAAAGTCCTAAATTATTACAATATGATTATAGAGATGGGGGTACAAATGTTTGAATGGGGGAATATTTGGCAAGAAATTAAATCTAAAGCTATTACATCCATATTGAATAGACAAATATTAAATTGTACAATATTTAAACAAATTTAATAAATATGCAAAATGTATTATGCACAAAAATGATTTTTTATGTATGTGAAAGCATTTTTTCATGTGAAATATAAACAAAAATAAAAAGTCAATTTTTGTATATTTTTATGGTTTAGGGCAAAACCCTAGTTTTCTAAATAAATAATATTTATTTATTAATTATATACAATATTTGTTAATTATATAAAAAAAAAGTATATTATAAAAGAGTATTTTTTAGTGTCATATATTAATAAAAACAAAAATGTATTATTTTCATATTTCATCCTAAGTATTTTAATAAATATATAATAGTATTTATATTATATATTAAATATATTAAATATATACAAGAATAAGATATTAATTATTTACAAAAATGTATATTTTTAGAAAATGTTTTCAAAATGTAAATAAAAAATAATGACTGAAAATATATATATTTTTGTATTATTTTTTAGTGTTTTAAATAAAAAGTATTATATTTACATATATATATATATATATATATATATATATATATATATATATATATATATATATATATATATATATATATATATATATATATATATATATATATATATATATATATATATATATATATATATATATATATATATATATATATATATATATATATATATATATATATATATATATATATATATATATATATATATATATATATATATATATATATATATATATATATATATATATATATATATGCTAAATAAAACCAAATAAATGCAAAAATGTATGGAAAAATATTTTTTATATTTTTTATATTTGAGCAAAAAATAATAAGTCAGAATCAAAAAGAAAAAATAAAAAATGATCAATATATCACACAATGGGCCAAGGGGGTGCAAATGGAAAAAAAGGGTGTGAACAGCATGCTGACTCAGGCCCAGCCCAAGCCAGCTTTGTCTTCAACCTCCAACTCCATTCAAATAGAAAACGCGCGCGCCTCTTATGCAATCATCATCTCCTGATTCTTTGACTTTTAACAAAAACTCATAACATAAACATTATAGAGCATGAAGAGACGAATTCATACATAAAAAAAACTTGACCTAACTCTAAGAAACGAGGGAGAATTTATTCATCCCCAATTTCTGACCTAAATGTTCTCCAATGTTCATGGCCAAAATTCTCACAGCATACTCAATATAAATGAAAAGTAAGTATATGGATGGCTTCAGGGCCATGAGGAGAACATGTTTCATTCACAAATCTAAGCCTAATCATGCCTTGATAGAGAGACAGAATTTCATATTTTTACCTGTTTCAGCTTGAGTCGTGTACATCAATGGAGGTATCTTCAATGGAGTTTGAGCTTTGGTACAACTTACCTGAAGTCCAAGGATGCTTCTCCTATGCTTGGCTTGCTCTGAAACTGCCTGTATCGTGCTATGGAAGTCCACCTGCATAGCTTGAAAGAAAAAATGGCAAACGATGTTAAGGATGTTACAGCTTGGATTTAATGCTTGGGATAGCTTCAGTGGATGATATGAAACATGTTTGAACTCTTTTTAGCCAAAATGCACGAGTGGAAATGTTTGTGGAAGTCAAGTTACAGAACTTGCTCTGTTTCTGCAGCAAGAGGGTGTTTTTGTGTTTGAGGAGGTTTGAGGGGTGGTTGATTCGTGCTTTAGGTCAGTTAGGGAGTGTGAAAGATGTTTGCAAAGTTTGCTTTGGCTGGTTCTTACAAGAATGAGAGATTGAAAGTTTTGGCCAAGTTTTCTTCTAATGTAAGCAAGGATAGTGTAAGTGTGATATAGGCTTGTACCAAGCCCTCAAGCATGTTGCATACTTTGTTCTTGATCAGTGGGATTTGTCTACAAACTTGTGCCTCAAAGATCTGGCTTGTACCTCTTGGATATGGTATTGGACATAAAGTGCATCTTTTCCAAAATGGCAAAATTACTTTTTCCATTTAAAGATTAATTCTTTGTGTAATGACTAAATGCATAAAGCAATGCTTGAACACAAAGGATAAGCATTTAATTATTGAGTGTGAAGAGGTTTAGAGGCCTGCAAACTATCACAAACCCTGCTGACTTGAAAATGCCAATGTTATGAACAAGCTTTGGCCATGAACAAAAATGAATTTTGCCCAACTTTACAAATTCGATTCTCCCTAACCACAAGGGTGTTTGATAAGTTCTTGGACAATTTGGAAAGCTTGGAATGTGTACTACAATCCATCTTTGTAATGAAAATTGAAATTCCAAGTGGAACCATGTGAAAAGTGGCCATGAAGTTGGACAAAAATCCTGCCTAGAATAGGTCAAAAAATTTCTAAGTTAAGAATGTTTTGCACCCTTATTCCAAAAATCATAACTTTAGCTACAAGCTTCCTTTGAGAAAACTTTGTGAATCAAAGTTATAGATTTTGCAATGGACTACAACTTTAATGTTTTGAGTTTTGTTTGAATCTATTTGCATCTTGGTGAAAAAATGGGACAAAGTTAGGAAAAAATAAGGAAGTTTTATAACTTAGAAAAAATTCTAAGTTATGAAATTTTCTCATTTTAAACCCTAATTTGCAAATTTGGATTTCTTGATGAACAATTTTCATAATTTGACATGTCTTGATGAAAAATGAATCTTGGCACTTGATTTTGACCAAAAAGTCAAAGTTTGACTTTTCAGTATAAAGTCAAATTTTGATCAGTTGACTGGAAAATTCATCTGTCAATCCTGTGCATTTGAGATCTTTTGAACTTGTTGAATGTGTCAAGACAATGCCATTGAGTTCTTGAGTCCATATGTGAGCTTGGTTTGCCATTGGTTAGGTCAAACAGTCAAAAATTGCCTTTGTGCAGTCAAAACCCTACAAATGACCATTTTGCCCTTTTGGTGATCTGATCAAATTTCTTGTGGAATTGTGATCCAAACTTGACCAAATGGTTCATATGAGTTCATTATGTTGATGTGGGCCAATCTCATGAGGTTTGACTGTTAATTGGCCACAGTTGACTTTTTCCCCAATACAGCTGATTTCTAGGTCAACTGTCCAATTGATTGGGCAAAGATTGGAATCAAGGCTTGAAACTTGGTATGGATAAAATTGTAGGTCCAACATGAAGCATGAAAGTCACCTTGGGCATTTTAGGTCAAAACATCTTTGTGCAAACTCAAACCCTAATTTGGGTCAACAGTGCAAGGAGGAGTCTTGAGCAGAGCAAACCCTAACTTGATCTTGAGCTCCAAGAGTCTTGTGGTGAGAAAATGTTGATGAAATGAGAGGGCAAACTTTGGGGTACAACAGTTGCCCCTATTCAATCTTCTTGCACCTGAAGAGTTAGATTGGCAGGTTTGCCTTTCGCGTCTCAAAGGTAAAAGGAGATTGGACACTAGAGTGCCCTTAAATTTGCACTCGTCAAGACATGGATGTGGGAATGGGCTTAAAGATGCCATCGGGAAAGTGACAGAACCTTGTCGGGAGATGGGCTTAAAGATGCCATCTGGAATGTATGTTATAGGTGAAAGGAAAGAGTATCAGAAAGGTGTCCATGTTTTGGAACATCTCTGAGCTGGGGGGTTCTGAACAAGCAATAGATCGACATCCATGTTTGGAGAATCCGTAAACTGTCTTCAGAAGTTGAGTCTGAACAAGCGATAGATTAACATCCGTGTTTGGAGAATCCGTAAACTGTTTTCAGAAGTTGAAGAACCTGAACAAGCGATAGGTTGACATCCGTGTCTGGAGAACCCGTAAACTGTTTTCAGAGGTCTTGATGTTGAACAAGCAATAGAGCAGCATCCATGTTGGGAAGCGTCCATAAACTGTTTTCAAAAATTGAGTCTGAACAAGCGATAGATTAACATCCGTGTTTGGAGAACCCGTAAGCTGTTTTCAGAAATCTTGGATCTGAACAAGCGATAGGTTGACATCCGTGTCTAGAGAACGCGTAAACTATTTTCAGAGGTCTTGAAGTTGAATAAGCAATAGAGCAGCATCCATGTTGGGAGGCGTCAGTAAACTGTTTTCAAAAATTGAGTCTGAACAAGCGATAGATTAACATCCGTGTTTGGAGAACCCGTAAGCTGTTTTCAGAAGTCTTGAAGTTGAATAAGCAATAGAGCAGCATCCATGTTGGGAAGCGTCCGTAAACTGTTTTCAAAAATTGAGTCTGAACAAGCGATAGATTAACATCCGCGTTTGGAGAATCCGTAAACTGTTTTCAGAAATTGAAGAATCTGAACAAGCAATAGGTCAACATCCGTGTCTGGAGAACCCGTAAGCTGTTTTTAGAAGTCTTGAAGTTGAATAAGCAATAGAGCAGCATCCATGTTGCGAAGCGTCCGTAAACTGTTTTCAAAAATTGAGTCTGAACAAGCGATAGATTAACATCCGTGTTTGGAGAATTCGTAAACTATTTTCAGAAATTGAAGAATCTGAACAAGCGATAGGTCAACATTCGTGTCTGGAGAACCCGTAAGTTGTTTTCAGAAGTCTTGAAGTTGAATAAGCAATAGAGCAGCATCCATGTTGGGAAGCGTCCGTAAACTGTTTTCAAAAATTGAGTCTGAACAAGCGATAGATTAACATCCATGTTTGGAGAATCCGTAAACTGTTTTCAGAAATTGAAGAATCTGAACAAGCGATAGGTCAACATCCGTGTCTGGAGAACCCGTAAGCTGTTTTCAGAAATCTTGAAGTGGAGAAGGAACCGGTGTAGGGTTTCCTGATGATGAGTCCATGTAGAACTGTATTTGAATAATTGTTAATGATAGCCTTTTATTCTTATCCTGAAAGGGACAAAAGGTTAGCTAAACACCAAGTTATGTTGCATGAAATGTATGATGCAATATATTTTATATCAATGTTTATGATATGAATGTAATGAATGCGCATGTAAGCTGATGAGCTGTCTTGCTGAGGATAGATGAATCCTGGATAGCCGGAGATAATAGAATCTTGACTGCTGCCAGGGAAAGTGAGTCCTTGACTGCTACAGGGGATTGCAATAATTTTTGATTGTTGAGGATGAGACATCCTTGTTGACTACTGACTCTTGGGGAACAAGATCTTCAATTATTGAGGGATCTTAGGACCACTGCCGGGGATTGGAACTCCTTGGTGATTTGTAGGGAATGAGAATTGTGATGATCTCTACTGGGGAGTCCAGAACCTGGTAGACTTATGCTGGATAAGTAAGACTGAGAATCTTCAGTCTGGCGGGAAGTATCTCCGTGGGGAGAAGGTTCACTAGTCTGGTTCCGCTGGAGATTGATAGTTGGAAGTTTTAGCTCCGCTGGGGATTGACAGTTTTGACTTCAACTGGGGATAGGATTTTCATATTTTTAAGGCTCCACTAGGGATACTGAAACTTAACTCTGAGGGGAATAGAGTTCTGGAAGGCTCTCTGGCTGGGGAAATCAGTTTTGAGAAAGCTTTTGTTCTGCTGAGGATCCTGAGGTTTAACTCTGTTTGGGGAATTAAGTCCTGGATTTTGACTTCGTTGAGGAATTTGGAGTTTAATTCTGCTAGGGATTCCTTCTGAAAGGGCATCAAGATATCTACTTGTACCTTCAACCTATCAGCAATGATCTTTCTTGATTTGTAAGGAAAATGATTATGTTCAGATGCATATGCCTATTTAACAAAACATTGGACGTTTCTCAAATAAAACATAAGTGCAAAAGAGGAAAAGGAAGACAAAGCAAATTTCTGTATTTGGAAAAGTATTTGTATTAACTTTCTATGAGTATCTTTGTACAAAGGAGGCAGACATCCTAGTAAGAGGATATTGTCATAAAAATTGAAAAATTTATACAAAATAAAGATGGCTATGTGAAACAATTCTATGGGATCCCCATTCCGCTATAGCCTTCACAACTCTGAATATCTTGTCCATTCAATGCTTCGTCCGTCGATGACTGGATTGATCAGAAGCTTGGAGCTGGTTGATGAAGAGATTGTCCTTAAAGTGATCTGACGAGACATAGTCATACGCTTTAATTCCCTAACTTTTGCCTGGATCGCCCTTTCGGATTTTCAATCCACCAGGAAACCCTTTTTTGCCCAAGCCGCCCTTTCGGTGTTTTGACTTGCCGGGTGTACAGATTTTTTTTGTTTTATCCCTAATTTTTGCCTGAACCGCCCTTTCGAGTTTTCGGTTCACCGGGATGCCCATTTTTGCCCAAGCCGCCCTTTCAGGTTTTCGACTTGTCGGGTTGTTTTATGCGTAGTATCTTTTGACTATGTCTGCGTTTGCAGGGTGCGGCAAATCGTCGCTGTCCATGGTGGTCAGAATCATTGCACCACCAGAAAATATGCTCTTGATCACAAATGGTCCTTCGTATGTAGGAGTCCATTTGCCCCTGGGATCACTTTGCGGTAAGATAATCCGCTTGATTACGAGATCTCCGACTTGATATACTTGACGTCTGACTTTCTTGTTGAAAGCCTTGATCATCCGTTTTTGATACGTCTGACCATGGCAAACAGCAGCGAGTCGTTTCTCGTCGATCAAATTGAGTTGATCAAGTCGGGTCTGAATCCAATCGTCTTCATTCAAACCAGTATCCTTCATAATCCTTAAAGAAGGAATCTGAACTTCCATGGGCAGGACACCTTCCCTGCCATATACCAAAGAAAAAGGGGTTGCCCCTGTTGAAGTACGTGTCGTGGTACGGTATCCATGCAGAGCAAACGGTAGCATCTCATGCCAGTCCTTGTAGGTAACTGTCATTTTCTGAATGATCTTCTTAATGTTTTTGTTCGCAGCTTCAACAACACCGTTCATCTTCGGCCGATAGGGAGATGAATTGTGATGATAAATCTTGAACTGTTAGCATAGAGCGGTGATCATAGTATTATTCAGATTTGTACCGTTGTCTGTGATGATCCTGTCGGGGACACCATACCGGCATATGAGGTTCTGCTTGATGAAACGGGCAACCACATTCTTTGTAACAGAGGCGAAGGAAGTTGCTTCGACCCATTTGGTGAAATAGTCAATAGCAACCAGGATGAAGCGATTTCCATTGGACGTTGTGGGCTTGATCTCTCCAATCATGTCAATTCCCCACATTGCGAATGGCCAAGGAGCTGTCAGAACGTTGAGAGGAACAGGAGGAATATGAATCTTGTCAGCGTAGACTTGACATTTGTGGCAAGTACGGGAATATTGATGGCAATCTGCTTCCATGGTAGACTAGTAATAGCCTGCCCTTATAATCTTCTTAGCCATCGTATGCCCGCTCAAGTGGGTGCCAAACGTACCGCTGTGTATCTCAGTCATGATTAACTCTGCTTCAGCTTTGTCTACACATTAGAGTAAAACGCAATCATGGCTGCATTTATAGAGGATGCCGTTGCTCAGGAAGAACTTGGCAGCAAATTTCCTTAGGAACTTTTTGTCATTTACGGAAGCTCCTTCGGGATATTCTCTAGTCTGGAGATACCTTTTGATTTCGTGAAACCAAGGTTGTTCCACTACTTCTTCGGTATTAATCTCATGACAATGCGCAGGTTCATCCATTCGCTCGATGGTGATTTGGGGAGCCTCGTTATCCCAGTTGAGTTTAAACATGGAAGACATTATAGCCAGAGCATCTGCTAGCTGATTGTCTTCTCGCAGGAAATGCTCGAAGGTGATTTGCTCGAAATGAGGCAACAATGTCAGGACATGTTCTTTGTATGGGATAAGATTAGGATGCTTGGTATCCCACTCTCCTTTGATTTGACTGATAACCAAAGTCGAGTCCCCAAATACGATCAAAGATTTGATCCCCAGGTCTATAGCAGCCTTGAGACCAAAAATGCAGGCTTCATATTCGGCCATGTTGTTGGTACAGCTAAAGCAAAGTCGGGCCGTGAAAGGTGTGTGGCAACCTTTCGGGGAAATGAGTACCACACCGATACCGTTTCCAAGTGCATTTGAAGCACCATAAAAGTACAGGGTCCATCGAGATCCATTTTCAGGTCTGTCATACGGTCCGTTACCTTCATTGTTGTCCAAATTCATGATGTCCTCGTCCGGGAAGTCGAATCTCATGGATTGATAATCTTCGATAGCTTGATGAGCTAGATGGTCAGCTAGTACACTCCCCTTTATAGCTTTTTGGGTAGTATATTGGATTTCATACTCAGTTAGGATCATTTGCCATCTAGCGATTCTTCCAGATAAAGCAGGCTTCTCGAAGATATACTTATTAGGATCCATTTTGGAAATCAACAGAGTGGTATGAGTCAACATATACTGCCTTAGTCGGCGATCAGCCCATACCAAAGCGCAGCAAGTTTTCTCGAGCAATGAGTAGCGAGTCTCACAGTCGGTAAAATTTTTGCTAAGGTAATAAATGGCATGCTCTTTTCGACCAGACTCGTCATGCTGGCCCAGTACGCACCCCATTGAGTTGTCCAAAACGGTCAGATACATGATCAGCTGCCTTCCTTCGAAGGGTGGCATCAGAATAGGAGGTTCTAGCAAATACTCCTTGATCTTATCAAAAGCAGCTTGGCAATCATTGTTCCATTTGACTACCTGATCTTTCTTCAATAGTTTGAAAATTAGCTCACAGGTAGACGTCAGATGAGAGATGAATCTGGCAATATAGTTCAAGCGCCCCAAGAACCCCCTAACCTCCTTTTCAGTACGGGGGGAAGGCATTTCTTGTATAGCCTTTACTTTTGCTGGATCGACCTCAATGCCTTTGTTGCTGACAATAAATCCTAGAAGTTTACCAGACCTAACTCCAAAAGTGCACTTACTTGGATTCAACCTGAGTTTGTACTACTTCAACCTGGCAAACAGCTTTTGCAGATGTTCAAGGTGTTCCTCCTCTATTTGTGATCGAGCTATCATGTCGTCTACGTAAACTTCGATCTCATGATGTATCATATCATGAAACAAAGCTACCATGGCGCGCTGATAAGTTTCCCCTGCGTTCTTCAGTCCGAACGGCATCACCTTGTAACAGAAAGTACCCCATTGTGTAACAAAGGTTGTTTTCTCCATGTCCTCGGGGGCCATTTTGATCTGGTTGTAGCCCGAGAATCCATCCATGAAGGAAAACACCTTGTGCTGAGCCGTGTTGTCAATCAAAATGTCGATATGTGGTAGCGGAAAATCATCTTTGGGGTTGGCCCTATTCAAATCCCAGTAGTCCACACACATTCTGACTTTGCCATCTTTTTTAGGAACGGGCACAATGTTAGCAACCCATTGCGGATAGGATGTAACAGCCAGAAAGCCAGTGTTGAATTGCTTCATTACTTCAGCTTTAATCTTCTCAGACGTGTCGGGCCTCATTCGGTGGACTTTTTGCTTGATCGGTGGACACTCCTCTCTTGTAGGGAGACGGTGAACCATGATATATGTATCTAAACCCGGCATGTCCTCATAAGACCAGGCGAAAATTTCGACGTATTCATTCAACAGCTGTACTAAGCGCTCCTTGACACTTGGTTCCAGATTGGCACCCACTTGTACTTCTTTCCTGTCTTCCTCTGTTCCTAAGTTGACTGTTTCCAACAACTCTTCATGAGGCAAGATGACCCTCTCTTCTTGTTGTAGAAGTCTGGCTAGCTCTCCTGGTACTTCACAATCTTCGACATCTTCATACTCAGCCTGATTGACCAAATCTTCAGAGTTATTGAAGGACATAGCAGAATAGTCACCCATAGAATCCAGAGTGGATGGGTACCTGCATTTGTGAGTGTGGGTGTGTGTAAGGGATAGCCATCCTTAAACAAACAAAAATGCAAAAGGAAAGAAAATGAACACAACAGTTTATAAATGAAAAACGTCCAATGATTCATTAAACATGGCATATGAATATGAAGAGAATCAAAACCCTTACAAATGGACCTACATGCCCCGGGCAAGGCATGAGGTGAAAAAGTAGTGTGCAGATTGTTTAAAAGTAATTATTACAGACAAACAGGAAATGTTTGAAAGATAAGTTACTGATTAATGAAAGTAATGGGGACGAAGTCTTTCGCCTCCCAGTTGTGTAGTCCCCCTTCGATGGTTGGGAAGATCCAATCTTCAATGTCGGCCTCTTCGTCTTCGTCTTCCAAAGCATTGATTCCATGAGGAGAAATCTTGATGGGTGTTCTTTCAATTTTTGATCGACGCATAGCTTTTTGCCCCGCAGCGGTAAATCCCAACCCAAACTTGTTTGTCTTGTGGGGAAAGTCAGGCAACTGACCCCATGTTGAGCTCTTCCCTTCCTTCATTGCAGCCTTTGCGTCTTTTAGAGATTCCATCCTGGCCACCTGCTTGGGTACCTCAGCTACTGCCTTTGCTACTGCAACCTCGGGAGCAATTTCCTCGAAGTGTTGGAATGGTGTTTCAATGAATTCTCCCTCCACTTCCACATACCTAAAGGAGTTTAGATGACTGATCATGTACTCCTCTTCACCGTGTACAGTTATGACTTTTCCCTTTACAGGGTATTTCAGCATCTGATGTAGCGAGGAAGTGACTGCGCCAGCATTATGTATCCATGGTCTCCCTAGCAAGCAAGAGTATGATGGACGGATGTCCATCACATAGAAAGTTGAGTGGAATACTTCAGTGCCCACCTTGATGGGAATGTCGACCTCCCCATGCACCATTCTTTTAGACCCGTCAAAGGCCCTGACAATGATATTACTTGGTTTCAGCTCCAAGCCTTCACAATCCAATCGATCGAGAGCCTTCTTAGGCAGCACATTTAAAGAAGAACCAGTGTCGACCAAGACATGGGCGAGAGTAGTTCCTCGGCATTCAACTGACACATGCAATGCATCATTATGCTTTCTTCCTTTCGGAGTCAGGTCAGCATCAGAGAAACCCAGGCCATTGTCGGCGGTAAGGCTGGCTACACAATCCTGGAATTGATCGGCTGAGGTTTCCTGGGGCACATGGGCTGTCTTCAAAAACCTTATCAAAGCTTTGGCATGATCCTTCGAACAAAGCAGCAAAGCTAGCATGGATATCTTCAAGGGGGTTTTCCCCAGTTGCTCTACAACGTCATAATCACTTTTCTTTATTATTTTCAGAATCTCCTCCATTTCTTTCTTAGAGGTTTCGGGGATAACCAATGGCTGAGCCCTCATCCTGATGAGCTCATCTTGGATCCCTTTCCCCTTATCAGCAGAAATAGGAGGGACAACCACAGGAATAACAGCTTCTTCAATCAACGGAATTCTTACAGAAAGTTTTATCGGTGTAGGAGTAACTTTGGCAGCAGCTGAGGGTCCAAAGATTGCCTTTGGAGGGGCAATCTCTGGAGAGAAAATTCTCCCACTTCGGGTAATATTGCTCGTACCGGAAATGTTTCCAATGTCGGCATTTTCTTCGTCAGAGCTCTCTTCAGTTATCTCAACTTGTTTAACACCATGGTAGTAGATTTCTCCACCATAATTCCATGGTATTTATTTGTCAGATTTGTATGGAACAGGCCCAGGCATGGTTATTTTCAGAGGAACAATCTTCGTAGAGGATGTAATCTTAACAGGCTTTTTAGGGACCTTGGAAAGATTGGTGGAAATGGTGATTATTGAAACATCTTTGATAGGGGTTGGAGTAGCAGGAATCTTTTCGAAAAGAATTTGTTGGCTGTCCATTAGGCCTTGGATGCCTATCTTCAGCAATGGACAGTCGATTGGTAGGGAGGAACAACAGTAGCAGTCTTCTTTACAACCTGGGAAAATCCCAGCTTTCAACAGATTCAACTTGATTGTTAGTAGTGGAGTTACCAGTTCATCAACAGCAGCAACATACAGATCTTCTTCAATAGCATGGATATTGCGACCATGCTTTGGCATCGGAGCGGATATTACATTTGGTTTCTCCGGAGCGTCGAACTCAACCTCTTTTGCATATATCAAGTCTTGAATTTTATGCTTAAGTGCCCAGCAATCGTTGGTGTCATGCCCGATACTGTTAGAATGATAGGCACATTTAGCATTGGGATGATAATGCGGGGAAGTTGTATTCACATTTTTTGGTGCCTCTTTGATATTGGCGAGATTCAGCTTCAACAAATGGGGAAGAACTTGTGCAGGCGTCATGTTGATGCGGGTGAACTGTCGTTGTGGCCGTTCCACCCGTTGCTGATTTGGTCTGGACTGATTGTTACGAGGCTGATCATTTGACGAATTTTGAATCATCACGGCCCCTACAGTCGGCTGGCGCTCAGTTCTTCCTGATCTCTTTTGAGAGTATATAACAGTTGCATCCTTCTTTGCCGGGAATGATTTCTTAACAGTTGCGGAGGCAGAGGCATCCCTTTGAATCTTCCCACTCTTAATACCAGCTTCCACCCGTTCGCCAGTCAGAATCAATTCAGTAAACCCTGCGGAAGAGCTCCCGATCAAATGGTTGAAGAATGGGCCAGATAGGGTCCCCAAGAACATATCAACTAGTTCCCTATCTGAAAGAGGTGGTTGCACTCTTCCGGCCAAGTCGCGCCGTTTCTGGGCGTATCTTTGAATCCCTCATTTGAGGCCATCCCCATACTCTGTAGCTGAGTACGGGTTGGCGCCAAGTCAACGTTATATTGATATTGGCGATAAAAGGCAGCTTCCAAGTCTTCTCAGTTATGCACTTCTGACCTCTCAAGCTGGTAAAACCAGTCTAGCTGTGTACCGGACAAGCTGTCCTGAAAGAAGTGTACCCAAAGATTTCTGTCGGATGTATGAGGTTGAATTCTTCTAACATATGACCTTAGGTGCATTTTCGGGCAAGACAGCCCGTCATATTTTGCAAAAATTGGCACCTTAAACTTTGGAGGGATCACAATTCCAGCAATCAATCCCAATTCTTCAAAATCTAACCCGGGAACCCTTTGCAGCTCCATAACTTCCAGTCTATCTTCCGGGTTTTTGTATTTGTCGTTCGCTGGTGGGTATTGCTGCTCTGAGTAGTCTTCATCTTCCTCAACCTCTTCCTCTTCAGCTTCGGACTCAGAAGGTAGTGCAGCTCCTTTTCCCTTACCGGTTCCCTCATCAGATGCGGGGGGGAATTCAAGAACTCTCCTAGCTTCATTCTCAAATCTTCTTCCCATTGTAGCTACCCCAACTCTTTTCTTCTTCTTTTTCACTTTTTCTTATTCCTTATTCCCCAGCAGTGCTTTAAGATCCTCCTAACCCTTTGCTAAGGTCATTAGGAGTTGTTGAAACTGTGAGTTTTGTGACTGCAGATCTTTGACCGTCTGTTCGAGATCCATCTTACTGAAATAAACAGTAGAAAGATAAGGAAACCTGGTGTGAAGACCTGCTTATGCATATGATGAATGATATGCTTATTCATGCAATGCATTCAAGGATTTAGAAATTCAAAATTTGTTGCAAACAAAAAGAACACACGTCATATTAATAAGAAGAAATTTTGTCAGTACATAAATGCCCCATGGGCCAAATATACAAAAACTTCTTAAGGTAAAAAGACGTTGCGCATCCTCTTTGGTGCGATGTAAGTGTTGAGGGTCTCCTCCTCGTGAAGTCGGCGGGTAATCTCCAAAACCTTCTTCTCACTGGCGTAGAAGCTGGCTTCAAAAGTATCCCTTTCTTCCTTGAGTTGGATCCAACTCTTCTGCATCTCCTCCCATGATGTTGGCATGTCAGGATGTAGGATGGTGTAGGGAACCTCTCCTTCCTTAACAGGCTCTTTAATCAAAGGGAGAATGTGAGGTTAAGGCATCATAAGACTCTGGGCGCGGGTTCGTACCCACTTGAGATAAGGCTCAAGAGGGATGGAGTTCTTGTGCCCCAGTGTCTTGCTATCTACCTTGTTAGGCATCCTCCAAGCTCCGATGAATCTTTGGCGAAGTGCTTGCGCATCGTTGTCGAAGTCAAAAACTAGGTCAGGAATCAGCATGTCATGAGGGCCATCCCTCCGTGCATATCCAAATTGTCTCAAAGCTAGACAAGGGTTGTAGGTAATGCCCCCTCTAATGCCAAGTAATGGAACATTAGGGAACTCACCACATTGATCGACGATGATGACATTTTCTCTGGACCGAGAACACCAATGTACATCAGAGTGTGTGAGGGTCATCAACCGTTGTGACCACCTTAAGCCTTGCTCATTCTTCAAAACAGGTTGTGGAAGGTGAGAAATAAACCACCTTGCAAGGAGAGGAGTACAACACATGAGAACACCTCTCTTTCTCATTGTTCGTGTGTAAAATGAGTGGAGGATGTCCCCAAGCAATGTAGGTATGGGATTCCTGGATAGGAAAATCTTGACAGCATTGACATCTATAAGTTGGTCAGGATTTGGGAACAAGACCAACCCATAAATGAGGAGTGCCACAATCTCTTCAAAGGCTTATAGATCCAAAGAATTCCAACACTCTTGTGCCTTCTCAAACAAGAATTTTGCCAAGAAGCCTTTGACACCACTTCTAGTTTCCCAATGCCCCTTGATGTCAGATGGTTGCAAGTGTAGTGCTTGAGCAACATCTTTAGGCTTTGGTTCTTTTTCCGTACCGTTGAAAGGTAGTTGATTAAGAATAGGAATTCTCAGGAGTTGAGAAAATTCCTCCAAAGTAGGCACCAATTGGTAGTCGGGGAATGTGAAACAGTGAAGGGGGTCAAAGAATTGGAACAACACTTTCACCATGTCTTCTTCAATGTTGGTGTTGACTAGGTTGAGCAGTCTACCATGTCTTTCACTGAAGAGAGAGCTTTCTGGAATTCTGGATGTAAGCTCCTTGAGTTGAGGAGGGATTCTCACAAGGTTGACTTGGATAGTTTTCCTGCGAAGAATTTCCATGACCTACAAAACAAGAACAAAGATGAAGATCCAAACCCTTGAAATGGTTAGTGGATGCATATGATGCTTTATGATGTTCATGATGTATGCACAAACATATGTACAAGCAAGTTACACAAAACCCTAGTTTTCAGGCTTGCATGAGGTTTCATAGGTAAGTACCCTCTTGAGTGAAGTTGGCCTTAAAAACCTGTCCTATAAATAGTAACCGGGTTCTAAGGAGCTCAATATCATTGAATTGTTTTCCATGTTCATTGTTTTGGTTTAGACACTTAACTAGCGACCAAAAAATTCAAGAAAACAACCCTCAATGAGTGTAGTATCGAGTATCTACCAACTTCGGACTGCACCAAAGCCAGTCATCTCACTACCCCTAATAAAAGGCCAAGATGGTCAAGTAAGGTTCTAGGTCGTTAGTGCTTAGTGACATCACTCAGCGGCCCCGTACTCTCCTTGATTGAACTCAAGGGTTACCGGTACTCACAAATATGTCGCACTAATATAGTTATTGCTTCAACCGTGTCGGTATACCCCGCACAGTTTCCACAACGTATAGATATCTATGAATGTTTCCCCAATCCGGGTGTAGGATTTCAAGCCCAAACAAGAGAACTAAATGTAAAGCAATCAAAACAAACAATTAGTCGTGCAAAAGGGTGATCTAAGCCCCTAAGGTTACTCCACTTTTAGATAGTCCCCAGCGGAGTCGCCAGTTCTGTGGTACGGTGGGAGAACTGACTTGGGTTTTGCGTTTGTTTTCGCAAATGTTTCGGTTTAGCAAGAGTCGCCACCGACTTTTTATTTTATCCTAAGAAAGGTTAAAAGTACAGGAAAAACCTTTGAGATGTTTTCTTGGGTTCGGGGAGTAGATTATAGAAAGGGAAGGTATTAGCACCCTTTCTATCCATGGTTATCCATGAGCTCTTAGTTACTTGCTTAGATCACTTGCCTTGCATTTTCAATTGTTTGAAATGTGGCTTTCAATTGTTTGAAATTGGTGCTTTGTGTGTGCGATTTTGAAAATGTTTTGAAAAAGATGCCTTGTCTAGGCAACCATTGTAATAATTCTTTACTCGAATGTTTTACAAAGGTGTTTGTCTTTTTGAAAAGATGTTTCAAGGTTTTGAAGTTTGTTTTTGGAAATTGTGTTGTGGAGTGTGTTTTGAAGTAGGCAAGTGTGTTTTGCAAGTTTGATCAAGTAACTAAGAGTTGTCTACCCCTAAATTTCTCAAAGATTATTCCTATGTTTTAACCCTTTTAACAGTATTGTTCCACCATTGTATTTGATGGACAATCTTGTGTTAGGATGTTAACGGGACGGGCGCGGGTCATCGTTTTAGACCATGAATGCAATAGTGCTAAGTATCTTTGGCAATTTTTTCTTTGAGGGACTTGATCATTTTTTAGGCAACTTGAGAAAGCGTCATCGAGGGACTATGATCATTTGATTTGTTTTTGTTTTGCCAAAGACACTCAACAATGGAACATGGCCCATTTTTGAAGGGCAACAAGTAGAGTAACCCTAGGGGTGCAAGTGTGATTGGTGTTGTCCATTTTCATGCTTTTTTGTCTTTGTATTAGCCAAGCTATTTGTTGATTGATTTGCATACAAACCCTAAGTCTATTCATGGCATAATTTGAAAGCTTTAAAATGCGGAAATTTAAAGTCCTAAATTATTACAACATGATTATAGGGATGGGGGTACAAATGTTTGAATGGGGGGAATATTTGCAAGAAATTAAATCTAAAGCTATTACATCCCATATTGAATAGACAAATATTAAATTGTACAATATTTAAAACAAATTTAATAAATATGCAAAATGTATTATGCACAAAAATGATTTTTTATGTATGTGAAAGCATTTTTTCATGTGAAATATAAACAAAAATAAAAAGTCAATTTTTGTATATTTTATGGTTTAGGGCAAAACCCTAGTTTTCTAAATAAATAATATTTATTTATTAATTATATACAATATTTGTTAATTATATACAAAAAATAAAAATAAAAAGAAGTATATTGTAAAAGAGTATTTTTTTAGTGTCATATATTAATAAAAACAAAAATGTATTATTTTCATATTTCAATCCTAAGTATTTTAATAAATATATACAAGTATTTATATTATATATTAAATATATTAAAATATATACAAGAATAAGATATTAATTATTTACAAAAATGTATATTTTTAGAAAATGTTTTCAAAATGTAAATAAAAAATAATGACCTGAAAATAT